>CM073772.1:95058915-95273915 GCA_037158775.1 Hetaerina titia | reverse complement strand
GAGCAGTGGTGAGATATTCAAATGAAAAATATTAGGAGGGATTTCATTTTCAGTCGGTCAGATCATACAGGGTTCGTCCGGAAAATAAGTGTACTGAGCTCAGGAAAAAAAAATTTATTACACTTTTACATATCTTAAGCTAATATTCCTCAAAATAGGACCCTTGTGAGTCGATACACTTGTTCCAGCGGCGTTCCCATTCCTGGAACGCTCCCGCGAAGGCATCATCGGGAACCTCTCGAAGACACGTCGTCACGGCCTCTTTGACGGCGTCCAAAGTCCCGTATCGCGTTCCTTTCAAACTCCTTTTTATCTTCGGGAACAGAAAGAAGTCCGGTGGTGCCAATTCCGGGCTGTAGGGCGGGTGCGGCAGCGTTACCACGTCGTGCTTGGCCAAGAAGTCCGAAACGACAAGCGCGGTGTGAGACGGCGCATTGTCGCTCAGGTTGTCAGCCATACGGTTGATCGCTGGCCGGACGCGGGCGACTCGTTTTCGAAGCCTGTCGAGCACTTGGACGTAAAATGCAGCATTTACAGTTTGTCGTTCAGGTACAAATTCGTAGTGGACGACTCCCCTTTTGTCAAAAAAGACTTATTTGTCAAGACACTTATTTTCCGGATGAACCCTGTACTCTACACATATGCCATCCATTATGGATATTTCGTAGAAGGGCCTTAATTTCGTCATTAAACAAGATACAGATAAAAGTGTACGCTGCATGATGCATCACTATGCGCAAAGAGAAAGCATTGCATTATAATTATGGCCACCGTATAGGTTGAATCGAGGGATATTGGAAACACGAAGAGTACATGCACGACTTTAACTACTAGTTGTGTACAGAAACTGTTTGATTGTGACAGTGCCATAATGGGGGAATAATTTCAACTCCTAATTACATTTGTAGGCGAAAACACAACGATAAGTTAAGCAGGCAACCCACTGACCGCAGATGGAGCGCCCTAAGTGCACGCACATACAAGAACGTAAAAGACCATCCCTTTTCCCTCGAGCATAGTTAAGGATCGCAAAACAGTCGGAAATATTTCGCACGGCAATTCGAATTTCCCAAAAACGGAATAACATCGAATGCTAATATTCATCATTAACCCCGATTAGGCCAATGACCTTCTTGTTTGCTTGCGTTCAAGAGGAATACCTATTTAAGCATCAACTTGCCTCTGGTCCCGTAATCGAATTCGCACGATGTTTAGAAACTCAGGAGAGACGACGATCAAATAATCGCGAGTGTAAGGGTTTGTGAGGGAGTTTGATCCAGGAAATTGATACCCTTTGTGGAATGAAAACGACAGTTAACAGAAATCTATGCCAACTTACCGGCCGTCATATTCATATGCTCCATTTTGCATCTACTGTAATGTGGGGTGCCTACTCACAAGGAAATTGGGAGTCGTTGTGGGTTGCAAATCACACCCGACTGTAAAGAGATTAGATGCACGAGATATCTGCCACAAACGTTCAAAATGAATGTTTCCTTACGCGCGAAAAGCGTGTACATATTACCCACCCGTTCTCTGGCGATTAAAGAGCTTCGTAGATTAGCGGTGAGCCTCCGATTGTATTTCTCGGAATCCATTTGGAGAAAGAGCTCCTCAAAAGATTTCTCCTCGCGGTGTTCTCATTAACCCGAACGCTCGCGTGTTCAATCATCCGCGCGAATATCGTATTTTCTCCTACTAAGTTTGGAGCCATTTCCACGTGTTATTCGATTCGGATAGTACACGTGATTTTTTGATGCATTGCAACCACATTTTTGGAACAAAAACATTTACAATTGAAGGAAAAAGTTACATCGGCAGCGAAAAAATATAACAACACAATCTGAATTGCAAAATTGAACACATTTACATTTCATTTACAAACAAGAACTGCTAATAAAAAAATATTATTTTTTGGTCACCAGTACTCAGTCAAATTTAATGGGAATATATGTTCATAATTTGTGCTATAGATGGATCATGATTGGCTCTCGTGGTACATCGGTGAAATGAAATATACTTCTTGCCGCAATCCTTTCCTCCAGGACCAGTAGATGGTTAGCGGTCCAGATATCAAACCCGATTGTTGCGTGAGTCAAAGTTGAAATATATTCGTCGAAATCAACTATTTTACGTTAATTTCATGTCCTCGCTGACAGTGAAAAGAAGAGTTGTGAAAACTATTTTACTATTTTTCGTCAAATTTCCTGATGAATATTTACAATCACGACGTAGCCCACAAAAATGGGCGTGGTGGACGGTGGACTATAGATACAAGCACGATTTATGTAACAATCCCAAGAGAATAGACCAATTCTTTTTCCATTTCCGGGAAATCACTGTAAAGCTAAAGAATTATCAGATGCTTTTACGGCAAACTTTCCTCTTCTGGTCGGAAACCGAAATCCAGTAGAATTCCAGTGAAAACAGAAGAGGAAATTCAGGGGACGGGCATTGGATGCGGGAGGGATTCCCGTTAGTAAAATGTTTCCACTTCCATCTCTGCTATCCCTTGCATTCCAGGAATTTCAAAAGTTTCTGATGTTCAGTTGATTAGCCTCTACCTCCCGCTTCCACTCTCTCTACTCTCCTTCTCACTTTCCCCACCCCCACTTACACCCCTGTCTAAAGCATCCTCCCCATCCCTTTCCACTCCCGCACGGAATTCCGGGAACCCTCGTTGCGCCCGGAGGATCCCGTGAACGGCGCAAACGAAGCACGCGCGAGATCGATCGGGCAGAAAAGAAACCACGAGGAGGACTCGGGGAGAGCTCAAAGAAGGGGTTCCCGCTCGGAGAGAGAAAAACGGTATCGATCAGCAGCTTTTTCCGTTCACGCATCATTCAAAATTTCAACCGTAGAATGTTGGTGTTCGCAAAGGCGCCAAAGGTGTGCAAGACGAGAGGGAACCCGGCGGACGAATGGAAAGTGGTACGGCGGGTGCCACGCGGGGGTGGAAAGTTTCGCCCAGAAATCGGCAATCAAATCGATCCGATCAACAGCATCGATGACTTTGCGCTGCCTTTGACCGTCTGGCCCTCATCGGCATTGTCACTCTGCGTCAGAATGGAAAGAATCGCCTAAACTCAAATGACGTCACCGCGCTCAAAATGTGTGTTCATGTGTATTTTATTGTGTTTTGTTATTATTTCTTTAATAGGTAAAAAAACTATTAAGTTGGCAGCATCTTTAAGCAAGAAAGTCGGTTTCCTGCAATATTTGGTCCAGGGCGAAAGGTCTTGTTTAATAAGAATACCGCCCGACGCCTTTGGGATTGTGACCAAAGGGAAGGCACACCAGGGTCTTTCCATTGATACGAGGGTGGTCCCATAAGTACCCGCCTTGACCTAGAGGTGACGGTAGTTGTTTAAAAAATATCACTGTATAAGAAAGTATGCAATCTATGAGGCATCTGTTTCAAGTTTGAAGATGCCACGTTGTTTAGTATTTGTTTGGCAGCCATCAACAAAGAACGTTTTCAGTAAATTTGTGAAAATGAAGAAAATTGGTCATCGTTTTATGAAACAATACTTTTATTTGAAAAACCTCAGCCCAACAAATATAAAAGCCGAACTGGATTCCACTCTGCGTGAGTCTGTTCCTTCGTTTGCAACATTAAAATATTGGGTAGCAGGGTTTAAACGAGGCCGTACAAGCTGTCAAGACGAGCATCGCATTGGTCGACCAAATGACGAGACGACTTAATATTAGAAACGGTCGACCCAATGAGGTGACGACTTAATATTAGAAACGGTGAAGAAAATCCACAAAGTGATACTGGTTGATCGTCGACTGAAATTGCGCAAGCGAACAGACATACTAGGTATGTCAAAAAGTGCGGTACATTGAATATTCACTGAAAATTTGGACATGAAAAAGCTGTATGTAAGATGGGTGCCGCGTTTGCTCATACGCGAGAAAAACCAGTGTCGTGAAGATGTTTCAATTGTGTTTTTAGCAAAGTTTCACAGCATGAAGCAGAAATTTTGCGCCGTTTCATAACCATGGGTCCATTACTTCACACCCGAGACTCGTATTACGTGCCGTTGGACCAATAGGTTGATCCATCTAGTATTTCAGGAATTGCCCTGGTAGGATTGAAGACCCATGGTGCGTCTGCTTGCTTGGCTAGATTTGTTCCTATGGCTCCTAATCGTTTTATTTACTGTATTAATTATACTTAACGGTGGTTATGGTAATGCGAAGGGTTTAATGTATTCCAAGGTGGTCTTGTGCATAATTTTTATAAAATTGAAAAAGTATTTGTAGCTTTATGAACGCGCACAAGCAAGTAAGGCGAGGTAACGTTTTCGAGGGAGAGTACAGTTCTTCGGCTCGTTAGGTTGGTCGAATTTCCTGAAAATAAATCGATTATCGATATAGTTATGGCCTTCTGTGTCAGCCTTGTTCTTTTATGCCCTGAGAATCTCACCGATAAAACTCCAACAGCGATTTAGCGAACGGATTCTCCGATGCGAGACTTTAAATAAAATAACGCGAAAGAATGGCATTAAAGGCATGGCAGATAAAGATATTGGAAACAATATTTGATTTTTTTAAATTCCAGTATAAAATTCACTACCTATGCATGGAGCTGTGGGATTCGAGGTAACCTGGGACTGAATATGGTTATATTCATCTAAGTCTACATAATCCCCTGCAAGCCGCCGCAAGGGCTTGTGTCGAGAACCAATCATATGAATGTGTATTCAACGATGTGAATTCACCAAATATGAATATGGCCTTAGAGATACTCTATATTATTACTATCAAAATTTATTTGAGTCATGAGGAAACAACACTATTTTGGAATGATGTAATAAAAGTTCTATGAGATTGAAGATATGATTGAGTAAGAAAAATCCACCTGTATTCCCTTGACAGTACGCATATTTAAGTCCAACTTTTCAGGAAAAACATTTGAAAGATTTTTAACACAAATAATTTACGCAAACTGACACACTTTCTTAATTGCACACTAGAATGATTTGAAAGCAGGAAGGAATCTCTTTGTAGCTGCTTGAATGTCTCCTGAGTTTTCCAGGAGAGGTTTATTATTAGCGAGTATAACCCTGGAACTCGTTCGTGCTCTAATACCGTGATTTATCGTGTAACGAGACATCAGTTATTTGCGGAATGATTGTCTAGTATTTCCTGCAGTCACTAAATATCGTTAAAATTCAATGTTTTATCTCCATCTTTATTTTTAAAACGTAATTGGAAGCTTAAAGCATGCTCTTGTCTCATCAGTATCAGTATATGCTAACGCTCACATTTTAGAAGTTATATTGTTTATCGGACCAATACGGCACTCTTTCTGCTTGTGCAAATAATTTCTTATGAAGTAGCGTAGATATATAATTTAGTTTTTGTATTTCCTGTTTTTACATAGTTGCAATAAATTAAGTATTACTAAACGTGTTTACACAACGTTTGAAGAACTTAACTCTCGAAGGATCTCAGGTTTTCCCGGCGTATGGTATTCAAGAATTTTTCTCGGGTTTCCCACCGGGTCAGGTTGATGAAGTGCACCGACGTTTCGAAGGCTGACTCTGCCATCGTCTTCAGGGTGAAGTGATTCCCTGAAGACGATGGCAGAGTCAGCCTTCGAAACGTCGGTGCACTTCAACCACCTGACCCGGTGGGAAACCCGAGAAAAATTCTTGAACTTAACTCTCCTCTTCCAAGGCTTATAAACTGATTCCGTATCATTTTATATTAAGTAATCTCAGGATAAGTATATAATAATAATTTATAACAATCTTCGAGCCATTTTACGGAATGGTAAATGGCTGGTTTTAGTTATGTGCTAAGGCACTTGTGTGATTTCACCTTCCAATTATCGTATGGTTCCATTGAAGTTGGACTTACCAGGAAGCGAATTACATATGTTATCACGACCGCAAACTTTTCATGATTACCCTCTCCTTGTAACTCCTCTAACTGTAATTGTTAGCATGAAATGACAGCGATATTGTTTATTTATGATAATAAATTGGTAGGTACTTCAGTTTTTACTGCTTGACAAAATCATATTAATTGTACTGCGAGAGTTTTCGTTAATCCAGGCATAAGTGGTTATGAAGCGCAACCTGATTCGTGCCGTTTACATATGAATTTATTTATGTATGAATTGTATTTTATTTATATATGAATTTTATTCGGTAATACATGCATACTCTTTCATGGCTACATTTTCTTTGAATGTATATTTTTTATATGATACAATAAATTATTTTTATTTTACGATTATATACCACATATTAGATTTAAAATTAATTTCAATTTTCATACAGAATCCAATATCTTTCGAAACAAACAGATATATACGTCAGATTATGATGATATAGCAATCGTTTCCAAAGAAGATTGAACCCACTTCATTTTATGAATGTGGTGTATTCTCATAATTAGGTGATACAGTTCTTATTGTACATTTTCAATGAATTTATGGTGGCAAGATAAGCATAATTGTAACGCAAATTAAGTTAATTTTTATTTCACCATTTTCAGGGATATTTATCATAAATTATAGTTTCCTGTTATTTTATAATGCATTGTAATGTGATTAAAAATTAAATAGCCAATTTAAAATATTCTATATAATCAGGTATTAAATGAAGTATCTGAATATAAGTGAATACCAATGATAAGAAATATCAAAGTCCTGTAAAAGTAGAATAAAATTACGCTATGAGATTGCTGCGTTAAATTCTAACGTTTTTTCATCGGTATCATATCATATTATCATTTGGATGTAATTTAATTGTGGAGACAAAGCAATGATAAATATATTAATCCGTTGCTGAGAAAAAACTGTCAATGGAGAAAATAAGGATACATTGTACCAATTTTAGTGAGAGGCGAAGGTTTTGTTAGGATAGATACCAGGAAAATGAGAAAGCATCTTTGGAGCTGTTTAGAAATAATCAGTTATCTCTAATTATTAGGTAATCTACCGGTTAATGTAGGTTTTTGGATGGACACAATTATCGAATAAATGTTTCGTGACTCCAAACAAAACACAATCCAGCAAATCCTCTAATATTTATTTTCCCTCTAATATCTATTTTAAATATTTAATTGTTGAATTTGCCTTAGATGTAACTCCTACTAATATTGTGTTAGATTCTACATTTATATTTTTAATACGATCGTTGATGCAGTAGTTACTTACAAGGTAGAGCATTTCTGATATAAATAAATGTCGATGTTTTCGAAAATGTCGAAGAGTATGTTGCTTTGAAAAGTTTAAAGGAAAGCTTTAGATTTTTCTAATCACTTGTGAAATTAATATCTTGTTTTAGCATTATTACTTCATTAGCAGACATGAATTATATTCAACTACAGTACAAATAAACGTAAGTGTGTACGTTCTGGAGAATCAAACACAATCAGGTTTTCCAAGTAAATCATGAAAACATGTTCAAAAACATTTGCAGACAATTACTTCACTCGTAAAGGCTGGATAAAATACATTTTTAAGGATGGGCTAACACTCCAGATTACGAAAAGTGAAGAATCAGGCGTGATATTGTGGAATCGAGACATAATGAAAACTTTGTTGCAATTTTCCACAGTTAAAACTTTATTGCCGACCATGGTTTCGATACACTGTATCATCTTCAGGTGAAGATGATACAGTGTATCGAAACCATGGTCGGCAATAAAGTTTTAACTGTGGAAAATTGCAACAAAGTTTTCATTATTACTCCAGATTACTTTTGACTTTACACATAATTTTTCCATGATGTCCAAATTATCTTACGTTTATGAAATTTATTGGTAATATATTAAAACATATGGGTAGGTATTCAGCAGCAAAATAAGTATCATCACTATAATAATCAAAACTAAGTACTTAAGTTGTGTAGATAGGAGTGAACAGCAGCTAAATATAATATCAGGGGAAAATGTTGTGATATATCATTAGCAAAGTGCCTATCTCAATACTGTTTATGTCAAAGTTTTCAAGAAAAATAAATGTTATTGATCTATTTGTGCTAAAAATTAATATTCTCAACCACTTTTAGGAAGACGATTCTTTTTATTAAGAAAATTCAAATGCTCCTGCTAACTTGAAATTTCTAGAGCTATTATCGTCTTCAAATACTTATAAAATCGCCAAAAGTAAAATTGAAATTTGTTGGTATGAGATTCAAGGAAAGTTAAATCGCATTGTGAATTCCTGACAACCTTTAGCTTACTATATATAGCTTGTTATATCCATAGTTTTGTTTTTAACATGTAGTACATGCATAGTATATGTGGGTGATCTGAAAAGTTACCAACTCAGAAAATTTCAGAAAAAAATTTCTTGGTTCTTTGTTAGGTCGGAAACTTCTCAAACCACCCTTGTTTAGTCACAATATGGTCTCTAAATCGTATCTGATTTGATGATGTGCTAACTGAGATGTTTAACAGATAAAAAATAAAGTCACAAAACCAACCCTATGTGCACAAGTCATAATGGCGTGTATTTAGTTTTTTTCCCCTTAATGGCAACCCTTTAAAGTGAAACTGTTCAGATAAGAATATCATCTTTCTCACACGAGGGGAGCTTGCCATTCAAGTGAAAATTGTTGCATTTTTCAAAGTTCAAAGAGGGAATTATTTCAAAACTTCTTTTTCCCGCGAGCAAACATATTTTCTTTGCCTTTGAGATATGTTATGCTCGTAAAATCATCCAATTTTTTTCAAATAACTTGAACGGTTACAGAATTACATAAAACCATAGATGAAGCCCATAGGGAAAGAATCGCTCACAGTTGAGATCCAATTTTGATGTCTCGACGCTCACAAGAAAGAGCCATAAAACGCCTCTATAACCTGTAAAAACTTCTTTAGTTCCGTTCTAAAAACATTACGCTTGGCAAGAAAGAAATTTACGTCGGAAATTTAATGATATTAGCGTTAAAAACGGATGAAATGACTGTTATGTCAGAACACCACAGGGCCTTGGCTTGGTAGATGTGGACGGTGACAGGAGATCAGGTGGACGGTTGATATTTATTGCTTGTCGGGGAGAGAGGCGGCAAGGAAAGAGTATATCATCTCTCCGCGCGCACACTAAAAACGGGTGATTCCGTCGGGGGCCCAGTTCAAGAGGTGCCCTCAACCATGGAACCAACTTACAGGTCATTGACCGATCGAGAGTCTCTAAGAGATCCCCGTTAGCGAGACCCTAAAACGATTGAAAATTACAATTAAAGGAAAGTAAATCACTAAAAATTCTTTTTAAATTAATAATATTTCTTCCATGTGTGTGAGCGGGTTATGAAATAATGTGGCTTTGATGCATGAGTAATTGACAAATATGTAATAAATTTTCTCAGAGAGATTGTTCGGGAGGTGGAGAAAGTGGACGAAAGTCGACTCATCAATCGAATGGAAGATGCGATGTAAACGAGACGCAAAGATTGACTCGGTAATATGGGTCCCATGGTATGGTTACTTCGGTATACTATGAGTCCGATAGGCACGTGGATGGAGGGGGGGAGGGAAATGTCTCCTCCTAGGGAATGGCAATCCTAAGTAATCCCTGATGGATGACGGTGGTAGGGCCCCCTCGGCGTCCCTCCAATCAATGATCGAATCGTAAATTGACCGACCGTCTCAGGGCTCGCCACCGTCGCCTAAAACAACGACCCACTGCTCGAGCACGTAGTACGCCTTAAATCGTACACCACCCCTCGTCAACCTAGCGCACTTTAGCCCCGCCCGTTCGCTACTATGAACTTTGGGGCGATGAATTCTAAGTTTACACGCAAACCTTAAAATTGTTGCATTTAAACACCAAATTCATTTTTAGAATCAGTACCAGCATCAGATGTTTGTTTCTAACCCAAAAAGACACAATAAAGAGTTCGGAAGGGGCGCATGAGTCCCATTTCCCGAGCATCCACCCCTTCGCAGGGTGGTCGGAGCCACGAGCGATTCTTCGGGAGTCAATGCGACCGTGCCGCGGTGGGCGAGGAGAGGGGGCCAACCTCCTCCCTTCTCCTCCATAAGAGCGTCTCCCCACTCCTCCACTCCCTTCACCCCTCCCCCCCCACTCACCCCCAGAACTCGAAACGTTTTCCTTGTCGTACGTAGCGAGGGGAAGAGGGTGGGAAGATGTTCTTGGGGGTGGGGGAGAAGCCATCTTTAAGACCCAACCGCGTGAAAATTAAAAGAAGAGAATAATGGAGGAGGCAGTGCAGCAGGGGCCGTACTCTCCGCGAATGACGGCGCCGCCATCGATTGCAAAACAGCATTCCCCTCCGCCACGCTGAGTTGCCGATCGACACTTGAATGTGCCGATTGTTGCACTGGGCGGAGGAGTATTCCCCACGGCGAGATGCCGAGCGATGACGACACCGTTCACGGAATAGGGCGCTGCGCGATGGGAAATACGAAGGCGCGCATAGCTAATGCATCGCAACGGACTAAATTCCTTAGTGAAAGTTTTCAAGGAAAATTATATCGCAAAAGAACAATATATTTTGAAAAACTAAGACATAAATTAAGAGTATACTCGCATATAGTACACTCATTAAAGAGTAAAAATGTGCCTGTTGATATCTGAGTGCATATGAACGTCTACTTCTATATTTTAAAACATTATTTACCAGAAATATCTATATATATATATATATATATATATATATATATATATATATATTTAATGATTTCTTCGAAGTAACACGGAAGTGTTGAATAAAAACCTTAGACAGTAACATACAGCACGAGAACACATAAAAAGAACACTCACAATAATATCTTGATAATTTCGACGGACTCGAGCTCCGTCTTCTTCGGAAGATAAGATATGACTCAGTCTAAGTTTTTTATATATATATTTATATATATATACATATGTTTTTGCCTGTTTTGTAGATATCGAAAAAGCGTTTGATAGAGTGAATTGGGAAAAATTAATGCGTGTATTGCAGAAAATAGGAATGGATTGGAGGGACAGGAGACTGATCCGCAACCTGTACATGTCTCAGACTGCTCAGGTGCGAGTGGGGAACGGAGAGTCCGGATGGGCAGTGTTAGGAAGAGATGTAAGGCAGGGTTGCCCATTGTCACCGGTACTGTTCAACGTATATGTAGAGGAAATGATTAAGGAGGCATGGGAAGAACTGGAGGTAGGAATGAAAGTCGGAGGGGAATTCCTAAAATCGGTTAGGTTTGCTGATGACCAAGCATTAGTTGCTCAGTCAGCCAAGGGGTTGCAAGCATTGTTGAGTGAATTGGAGGTTCAGTGCGATAAATATGGGATGAGAATCAATATTAATAAAACAAAGGTTATGCGATTTTCCAGAAAGAAAAAGGCTAAGCTAAATATTAAAATAGGCGGGGAAAAAATAGAGCAGGTAGAACAGTTTACATATCTCGGAAGTGTTTTGGACCAACACGGTCAAAGTGGTAGGGACGTAAGGAGAAGAATTGCGCTAGGCAAGGAGGCTTTCTCAAGGAGGAGGGAGTTGATGACGGGGACGTTGAGTAGGGATGTTAAGACAAGACTCGTAAAAACTCTGATATGGAGCGTAGCTATGTACGGCGCGGAAACGTGGTCGCTGAAGCAGGAGGATAGACGTAGATTGGAGGCTTTTGAAATGTGGGTGTGGAGAAGAATGGAAAAGGTGAAATGGACCGAAAGGAAAACAAATGAGGAAGTACTAGAAATGGTGGGGGAGGAGAGGGTTTTGTTGAGAGAGATCCTATGGAGGCAGGAGGGATGGATGAAGGGCGTATTGAGCGGTAGTGGAATGTTGAAGAGGGTAATAGAGGGGAGAATGTTGGGCAAGCGAGGTAAGGGTAGGAACAGGATAGGGATGTTGGACGAGATGAAGGGAGGAAAGAAGTACACCGAGATGAAGAGGGACCTGATATAGATTAGTTTGCTAGGTGGGGAGTCACAAAATGTTTATTTGATAGTTGGGTCCATCCAAAAACCTACCTTAACCGGTAGATTACCTTAAAAAAAAAATATATATATATATAACCATAAACACAGTAATCAACCCGAGGGTCGGTTTGGTAGGTGATGGTAGAACTCACCTATGTACCGAGCCCGACGGCGTGTGAATATTCACACATCAGGGTAGGGGGGCCGGTTCCTTTCCCTGTTCCGATTATGGTTTCCCAGGAAGATCTGGTGCCCGAAGGGTCAACTAGCTTGGGTGGAGCTGCAGGTGCCTAGAGTGCCTTGCTCGGGAATCGAACCCGGGACCCTCCGGTCAGTAGTCCAACGCTCTATTTATATATATGTGTATATATATAATATATATATATATATATATATATATATATATATATATATATATATATATATATATATATATATGGTTGTGTTCATCCAAAAACCTACCTTAACCGGTAGATTACCTAATAATAATAATATATATATATATATATATATATATATATATATATATATATATATATACGTGTATATATACAAAATATTTTTACACACACACATATGGGTCGTGGTAGTCCAGGAGTAGAGAGTTACCTACCGGAGAGCTCAGATTCGATTCCCGGGTGGCCTCTCTGGGCACCTGCAGCTCCGCCCAGGCTATGTGATTTTTCGGGAACCAGATCTTCCTGGGAAATCATAACCGGCAAGGGGAAAGGCACTGGCCCCCCTACCCTGATGTGTGGATTTCATATACCGTCGGACGTGGTACAGGGGTTCTATGTAATCACCTATCAAACCGACCTTAGGGTTGATTACTGTGTTTATGGTGTTTTATGTGTGTATAATGTTGAAGAAGGTAATAGAGGGGAGAATGTTGGGCAAGCGAGGAAAGGGTAGGAACAGGATAGGGATATTGGATGGGATGAAGGGTGGAAAGAAGTACACAGAGATGAAGAGGGACCTGATGTAGAGTAGGTTGCTGGATTGGGTTTTGTTTGGAGTTACAAAATATTTATTTGATAGTTGTGTCCATCCAAAAACCTACCCTAACCGGTAGATTACCTAATAATAACATATATATATATGCATAGATAGTAATTCTTTGAGCATTCTTATGCGTTACTCTGTTTCACCCTGAGAGGTCTAAGACTTTGGCCCTCGTGGTACGTCCCCTTGAATTAAATCGTGCACGACAGTTTGGTGATTGAGATATCAGGTTGGAGGATCCTCCTCATGCGTTTTTACGGGCTGATGAGTTTTTATAGACTTTCTATAGGCTTCTGCTGCCGTTTTGAATGTATCTTGGCGTTTTTATGTTAGATAGTCAGTATAACTAAAGAATAAAGTTTTAACCAGGATTTTTTATGAAGATAATTTTGTGCGTTCTAATATTCGTACATTAGATATGAATATCATGGAATTTTTGGTAAAATTTCTTACCATATCACAATTTTGATATAATCAAGGAAGATAGAAATTATGCAAAGCTAAAGAATGAGTTATTGCCAATGGGGTTCAAGGATAATTTTTGCCATGCTAATTAGGGTTTACGAGTAAGGTAGTCTTTAGTGCCAGAGTCCAGATAAAAACATACCCTAAGCCATTTGATTATTTATAATCATAAATGTATCAACTTCCCCAAAGAACAATTATATCTAAGTAACAAGCGGTAGTTTTATTAAAGGTCTAATAATGAATTGTGAGTTTTAATAGCATTAACAAGCACCGATTGACAGTTTTTACATTATATTAATATCAGAGAACCAAGGTAGACATATCTTTCATTAATGTTGATTCAAACCACCTCATACAATATACATAGATTACAGGTGACTTGGATGTACAAACTCGGTCGTTGATCTTTGTCTTAGTTCGGGAATGTTCAAGAATGACAAATCATAACTTCTGGAGTGCTTAAGATGTTCATTCTCTACAATTTTGAGGGTGGAAACGGTTTACTGAAATATATTTGTGTAGGCATTGCTGTCGGGTGACTAGAACTAGAGGCAAGTGATAGGAGATGTATTTTACCGAAAACTTAAATAGAATTTTACTTGGAGGTTACCCAAACTTTGGAATCCCAGCAGTCTGGCAGGTCACCCTCCTATTGGTAATGGTTCAATTGTTTGCCGTCAACGGGCAATCGTTGAGGCAAAAAACTATATATTCAATAGAAAGCATCTCTTAAAATGCTGAGCCATTGTGAGCATGACGATCATATTTCCTTGTAAGAACAAGGAAAGTATGGCGAAAATTCAATTATTAGTATTATAATTACATTATTCCATTGTTAGCAGAATTTATTTCTCTAGTTAATCAAAAGGCTTTCAGGAGTCTGGCGAATATACAAATACTTTGTGAATATATATCTAAAAAGTTGTTCAAAGAAACTTTGAAAATACTCAAAACCATCTTGGACTTCCAAAGGAAAAAAATGTTTAATTTGAGCACAACTCAAATTTAATATAAAGGAACGGTTCATGTCAAAAGAAAAATTATCAATAATAAATATATAAAATAAAAATAAATAAAAGTCCACAAGGCGAACATTGACGAAACAACGTTCTACTAAACGACGCATAATTTTATTACAAACGCAGTGGGTGTGTTAAAAATAAATATGCATAATAACATGTCTTTTGGTTGAAATTTTAAGTAAAAATTGGAAATAATTTGTTTTAAATGGAGAGAGATTTTTAAATCGTTACAATGCCTAGATTGGTAAGCGTACTGTGATTTTAATAATCTTCAATAAATTAATACAACTTACATCTAGTGCAAATCAAGTATTTCACATTTTATTACTTAAATATATGTAACATATAATTAATTGTAGTTTCCTCTCCTTGATTTCAATCCTCTGCAAATTTCTGCCGCCTTTGCGGAAATTAAACAACAATTATCGCCGGAATAACTATTCTCTGTTATGTATGTACGGTTGACAATTGATGCCCTTCAAAAATAATTTCTGTAATACCTTCCCATATTGCACCTCCCATTGCAGGATAAAATTTATTAAATCTTCCCAACATGTCTTCCTAGAGGAAGTGGTATCTGACATTTATGGATTCGGCACAGAAGTGTCATGGGAGTTATTTTAAGTGCCGACGAGACGAAGACGGGAAATTTGTTTTGCGTTTCGCAGAAAGTGACTAGCACTCAGAATCACACAAGTTTAAGCTAAAATAAATATCAATGAAATATGGCTCTATTAAGAGATCCGTTTAGTAGACAAACGACCGGTTAAATAACTTCTCGGCTGTTAAGAAGGTATTTTTTTTATTGCGCGAGAGAAATAGCTATTTTAAAATGAGTATTTTTAAAGGGGCCACAAATGTCATCGGTACCAAATGTCATAGAAATTTATAATTCTAGAACTTCTTCTAATCTCTTATTCTAGAAATATAGAGTCACAGAAGTTCGGAAAGAGCCTGTCCATAAAAAATGTACTCTTCGTACAAAAAGAACCTTGACAACAAAAAAACGGAACATACGTAAATCGATATGGGTGTTTTGAAAATATCCCTCAAAAATCGACGGAATCATAATAATTTATAACCAAAAAGCATTGTTCAAAATAATATACTTTGTATCTCCGCGTAAATTTTTTTATGTGGAATACCTATAATTTCCACATAAAATATTTAGATGACCTACGTTCACCTGATGATGATGCTACGCGTTGGAACCTAGGTCTTCTAAATATATAGTATAATATACAATTTTATGCGTAAATACGAAGTGTATTCTTTTGAATTATGTATCGCTTCCATAAAGTCACTCTGGTAACTATGTCACAAAAATTATTGCTTTGATGCATAGCAATGGGTTGAGAATAGGAAATACAGCATTGCCTCTTCCGAGGAGTGAAGAAGTAGTGCTGACATAAGAAATTCGCAAGAAAAATTAAAAGTCCTGGTTCAGCGAACGGGAAACCAAAGCACTTCCAAGCACCACTCCGTCCAGCACACGAGGGCACAGGATTGCCAAAACGACATCCCTCTCCTTACCGCCGTTTGCTTTCGTCGAACCAAATACTGAGCAACTCCTCGACTTGCGCAAGCGAAAATGCACTCTAATGCAGATCAGGACAAAATGTCCGTGAGCACGTTGCAAAGCATTTGGCGCTCGGGAGTAGCGCCATGGCAAAGGAAAACAAAACATCATCGGTGAACGCACCCACTTTCAATTTTAAAACACGCCGAGATTCACGCGGACTAAATGGAGCACTTGGTTGAACGTCGACGACATTTACTCATCAGTCTCTCGCGATTTATTTCACACGAGCCAGACTTTTGAGTTCAAACATCTGTGGTCAAATTGCACGTGTGTACATTTGACGCTCTCGACTCGGCGTGGCAAGGTGAAGGCAAGAGACACGGATTTAACGCATATGCACAAATCTCCCCCCACAAATAGAATCACCAGTCCGTACTTTCACTTCTTGGAATCCGGGCAGATTCGCCCTCCCGAAATTGTTTCCAAGAGGACGCCGTGGGAACGCACGTCATCACCTCGAGTGCAGAAAGGAGTGAGGTGATATAATATTTGAGAGACGACTCTCCCTCTCTCTCTCTCTCTTTGGACAGAAATATTCGCACGCCATTTGAAAGAACGCTAAGTTCAAAAACCTTCTTTTTATACTTGTTGGAGTTTTACTGTTTATTGCGATGGAGCCAGGCGCCAAAAGTGACAAGCCGCATCATCAGGGCCCGTCCGACCCACCCCCGCTCCCTCCCCGGCAATACTTGGTTTCTCCCGTAGAGGGTATTTTCTGAACTCTAGCGTCACTTGAGCACCAATATTCCAGTTAGTATTCCCGGAACAGAGTGAAGCTTAAGTATAGCCAGCACCAGGGATTTAATTGTTCCAAGGGTTCAATTTTAACCAGATTCCCAAAACTAGGAGACCAAAAAAAATGAAACCACCTCGTTGTGCTTTGTTGTAACAGCAAAGATCCTCTGCTGACATATATTTTGACATCAAGAGCAAAATTTAATGTCAAAAATTTGAGCGCCAATTTTTTTGTCAATGCAAATGTAGATTTTTCTCAACAACTCAATCAAATCAGAATCATTTTAGGGTCATTGTGATTGGGGTACTATCTTTACCATTTCAATAATTTTTTTACTTGTACACAGGGTTTATTTTAAGGTTCACCACATTTCACCGACTTTTGGCAACGCAAGGTACCTGATTGTATCGTAAGTTGATGTAAACGCGTAGTTTCTTAATATAAACTCGTATTCTGTGGAAGAGTACAAAATCTTTTGATATGGGTACTAAATACTTCCACAAAGTAAATCCTGTGATAATAGAGTCTCTACATCAAATTTGAGTACGTGAATGCTTTTTGCCACGTATCGTACAAAAACACTGAAATTGGAAAAAAAAGGATACTCATATAAGGAAATCAAACAAATTCAAGAGGGTGATATTTATGAATAAGAGACTTTGTATCTTCTATAGAGGAATGATACGCCCAATAAAACGACCTAATGATTTCTAAAAAAATTTTACATCTGATATCAAAGGAGCAGAGCTGCGAGGCGTCACAGGTAAGGGAAAAAATCCTGTCTCCTTTAGAAAATACGCTGCGGATGGAGGGAGGAGTGAATGTCGATGACGTCGCATCAATCGTGTTCGAGAGATATTGGGAGCCATCGTGCTTGGACGTACGGTGCGCTGCGCTAAAGCGTGTGAGAGGGCGTTCCCTTGGAGTGAAAAATCGGCCGATATCGGAAAGATCAACAAAGGCGGGCGCAGGAGGGTGTGATGGGGGAGGAAGGCAGGTGGGATTCTGGGAAGAGGGCGACATCTCCCAGGAGGAGGACAAAAAGCGGCTTCTCCCCCACCACCTGGCAGGCCACCCTTCACACGCCCCACCTGATGGGGCGATAATGAGGGCAAGCGGAGGGGTGGGGGGAGGGTGCGGGGGTCGTGAACCTCCCGGAGAAATGACGGACGGATGGAAGGCGGGGGAGAGAGGAGAGGGAAGGAGTTGAGGGTTCATTGCGAGAAACCTCCGTGGTGGGGGGAGGGGGGGGAGAAGTCCTGGAAGTCGCACCTCGAAATAAAATTTTGTGCCCACGGGAGGAGGGAAGGAAGGGAGAGGGTGATAGGTTTCCCCCTGGTAGACGATGGATGAAGGGGGAGGGGGACTGGAGGCTGGGGACGGATTTCCTGGAAGCGGGAGACGCGTACGTGTGTCTGTGTGCGTGAGAAATTGGCCTGGCAAAGCTCCCGTGAAGCGAAAACTCGTGCTTGGAGACGTGCGTGAGTGAGCGGATGAGATTGAGAAATGAGATCACCCATAAAACCCGTTTGCCGCTCTCGCTCTCCCCCACCCCCCCGGTCCCCCTCCCGCACCCCCAGTCAGGCGGGGGAGTGTGAATGGCGACCCCCATTGCAGCCTCAAAGAGACCGCCGCCACCCACAGATGACAACTACCAATAATGGTGCAGAAATAGTGGCCCACGTTCTCAATTAATGTATTTGTTATAGCACCAGGTGTCACGTCGTATATCGAGAAACCTTAAATGACACCAATAACTTTGCTCTATTCCGCACTAGATTTTATAGAGCACCCAGTCCTAAGCTTCGCCGCTCAGAAACGTCATCTGGTGATGTTGCCAATCGGTGGTCTGATTGCACTACCCAGTGGCGAAAGCTTGATCTTAGTGTTTAAAAAAAAATCTTCTGTGGAATTTAGAAAAGTTTTTGTTTCTTATACAAGCATGTTTCAATGTCACAAAATTACTTTGGACACTACTGAAATCGGAATCTAAAAATCCGGCGTAATTTTTCGGATTTTTCCGGCTGTCATTTCTTGTTATATAACTCGACATCAATCACATTTTTGTAAAATTTATCTGAGTAACTATATCTCGAGATTTTTATCCTCTCGCAATAAATTACTCTAGTTTATGAACTATTTTCTAAAAGAAAGCGCACTTATACATGGCGCCGCTTTGTGTTGGTAGGCGAGATCTCAACAATGACCAACACAGTAGTCGACCCGAAGTTTGGTAGAGCTCACCTCGAAATAATCCCTATAGGATATGCGCAATTTATTCACCAAAGTGGCCGGTTCCTTTCCCTGTGCCACCTGTGATTTCCCGCGAAGATCTGGCACCCGAGCAATTCCCCGATGCAAGAACACAACAGCAGGGTGCACAATTCACGACAGATCAGCCAACAATGCGCAAATGGCTGCTGACCTAAAACTCCTGACCGCACTCTCGCGTGGCGGCTTTCGGAGTCAGATGCTGTTGTATGAGGTACTCACTTGGGGCATTTTAGCTAACACATCTAAGATCATACTCGTATTGACGCGATTTTCCGGCCACCGACTCTCCATCAATGATACGCTTTAAATCACTGTGCGCCTTTCATATGCATCGCAAGCAATCTACCTTCGAGTTGATTTTCCCTCTTTTAAGTTCCTTACGTTTTAGCAACATGTAAACTAGATCTCTAAAGGGTCCGTGTAATTGGTATCCTGCAAAATATTATATCCTATGATGCGTAGCAGGTGATTTCACGCAAGGCATACTCGTACAACATCAAATTCAATTTATTTTGCTTACTGGACGCCTCTGGTTCTCCTTGCTCCCCCGAGATCACGATGACTCACTCTCATACCTTGCTTCCTGCTAAATTTTTACGAGAGGTCACGCTACATGTATTCGCGACGTAGAACTCGTACCTTTGGGTTAACGCGCTACTCACTCAAATAATCCTGTCTTAAAATATTACTGAAGTGATGATAACATATAGAACTGTTAAGAAATTCAAATGATAGCAATAATTCCAGTTTAACTACTTGTCTAAGCGTAAATTAATTCTCTGCTCATATGAGATGAGCTTCGTACGAACGAACACTTTGACACTGACGATTATTAAATATTAACAGCACACCCTCGGTAAATCCTGTGGGCACTGTAAATCTAAATATCGCATTATATATTATTGCATTTCGAACCACAACGGGATATTACGTCAGGGGATTGAGGTCACCACCAGTTCAGCCAGTGTGTGATGTGTTCTTTAATTTATATCTAAATTAGGCAATATTTGATTTTCCTTGTAGCTAGTTTCAATGATTGTCACCAATATTCTCTACATTTAAGATCACGAAGTTTACTAGGTTAAGGTCGGATTCGCTGCATGTGTTCACTTGATAATTTATTTCACCTTAGCTTTCTGCCGTATTCTCACCTATCAGGGTACGAACTTAGGGATTGAAATTATTTATTTCTATTTTTCCTATATGCAATATTGCTTTTTCTTTTTTTTTTCGTTACATATATAGAATATCATTCTTTTTGCAGAATTCTTTTTGATATTGAAACACAAATCAATATTAAAGACAATACGGCAAAATTCATTTCTGTTAGTAAGCGGGCTAGATAAATAAAAAGCTATTGAGGAAACACTGTGTAGTCCTCTATATTCTAGATTCTATTTGCTTTTTATTATAGCAAGTTATGATTGAGTTAATCTCTCCTTTGATCTTAATAAGGAGATAATTTTGAATGAAATCACATGATTGGAGTAAGTATTCTCATAGATTTCCCTTATTCACGTCTACTTCTGCCGATTTTAGGTCGAATAAAAGTTTTATTTAGAATTGGAGCAGATCGTCGTTTTTTGGTACATTAAAAAAAATGAAGTTAATAGTATCAATGTATCTTTTCTTATACCTTTCTGTTGGCGATATATGGTATATAAAGGTAAATGAAATAATATTTTTTATTCAAAAAACCTAAACGAAGTTATTTAATTGATCCAATCAAGTGAACTCTGCGGCTACTAAACGAAGTGTGGTTACTTAACATGTTACAAAACAACTGATAATATTTTCAATTAAAGATTTCCGATCAAATTTTTAAACAGGAATTCCAACCCATTACTTAGATTACATTACGGACAGCACGAAAAAGATCATTCACCACCAAAAAGAAAGAATTACTGTTGTTCCTTTAACAACGAGTGGCTAAGTTATTCGAAAGGGTTCGAAAAAAATATTCATAAGGGGCATGTAAAATATGCAGTCAAAATTTGCAACTTAACAGTCACGATTTTTCGGGAAAACAAAATTTACTGGATCAGATTAGGTAAAATTGTACAATTACATCATTCTTATCGAAACATGGTACTAGGGGAGAAGATTTTATCACATTTGCAGACGTCACAGCCACATTTCTTCGGGTAAATAATTATATTAGTTATTACAGACATTTTTGTAAAAACACATTTATTATTACAAAAATACATAAATTATTTACTGAGATGCTTCTGTTGCGGAAAAATAAAAGCAAGCCGTACTGTTAAAAATGTATAAGCACCATCAGACCAATCAATTCTAATTTCTCGATCCAAAAATGTTCCATAAATGTTGGCTGCACTAGATACTTCTCAAACAGTGTTTCCTATGATTGTGCAACATTTTTCAAAAGGAAATGGTGGAATCGTAGGAATTTACCAAGACGCAAAAGAAGATAGAGATTAAATATCGAGCAGATTGAAATCGATTATTGACTGCAATGCCTTAAGTTGACATTTATATTTGCATATTCTGCAAAAAAAATGCTTAAGTTAGCTATAAAAAGCATACTTCCGTTTTTCAGATCGTAAAACTATGAGAAACAGGTTTGATGAAAGCAAAACATAAATGCCATAGTTTACATAAATGTCTAAAGTGTGCACTTTCTTTGACGTCAAATTTTTCATTTTAGAAGTTTATTCTGAATTATTGGCGTTCTCAAAATGGATATCAGAGCATAAACAATATTTTGTTTTCTTCAACTCGCGTATAAATAGATTGTGAGGTTCGTTGCATTTGCATTCTTCATCAATGGAACTGGTCAGCCCTGCATTCTTATTTTCTCTCACAAGGTGAACATGAAAGTTCCAAATTTATTTGTGAATCCTTTAGATGTGAATATGGTAATTTATCGCTGCATAGAGTTATCGCAACATATACTTACGGTCTTTTGCTAAATCTAATGAAAGTTTATCCAGTATCGCGTACATTTTGGAAAGTAAGTATATATCTTGCGTTGAGAGTTATGAAAGTACTAGTATGATTAACTTAAAAAATAAAATGTAAAACGGAACAAATGTTAAAAACAATGGGTAAACAACCATGAATGGCACGAAATCTATAGAGGAACCGAAAATTATCACATTTTTGAGAGAGTTACACCACTTCTTAGAATGGTGTTTATAATAATTAAATAAACGTTATGATGGAGAAAAGTAAAAGTTAAAATACATGCCGACTATTTTTTTGAGAAAGTCAATTGATTGAAAAGGCTCAATCCTCTGTAAAAAGTTTAAATATGAAAAAATTGTGAAAACTTCTGCGTTCGATGGGATAAGCATGATCCATCATGTTAGTCATCATCATGTTAGTCATTTACATCAAAAGAATAAAAAATGATAATTCAGATATAGAACTCCAAATTATTCTCGTTTATTTTGTCGATAAAAGTTTCCAATGCCGCATTTCAAAGGTAATTTAGTGCAATCGGACAGATATTTACTGAATAAAAACTGTTAACGCAACCAATTTACTGTATCTCATTCAGAATATTAGCAGGTGATGTAAAGGACTTAAGTAGAGGGTTCTGCAAAATGATACAAAAATATTGGAAGTTGCAAGGAATCAGTTAATAGATTGGTTTCAATAATAATTAATCATTATTTAATTAATTGATTTTTAAAAACTCCTCGTGTGTTATTTGTAAATAACTTTATATTCGCTATTAAAGATGTGTAAACAATTTTAATTTGCGTATTGAAATTTAATTTAATTTTTGTAATTACTGTAAAAACTATCCTCCATTTCAAGCAACTGCAATACAATAATAGCCATGTTTATTATTTATTTAACTAAGAACACAATGTATACATCCACTGTTCTTTATTATCGTACAACTAGTTTCAACGCTTAGGCGTCATCATCAGCTACAAAATAAAACCCCCTGCGGCTCATTTATATAGTATTTATGAGGGAGAGTGGAGTGGTTGAGAGAGGAGGGAAAAGAGGGGAAAAATCGGGCTGTGAGCGGCGTAAATGGGAAGAAGGAGGGAGGTGTTAAGCGTCAGTGATTGGTGGATTCACAGTGGGGACGGGGGTGGTTGTTGTGTCTTTCGGTGAAGGAAAGGGATACTTCCAGGATTGGGGAGAAGTATTCAAACAATAATTCGTTCACCAAATGACCCGTTTTTAAAGTCTTTCTAATTTCAAGCTCCTCCCACTTGTCCATCCTCATCCCTTTGTCCATCTGGTGTAAGAGTTATGGCTTGAAATCACTCCCATGGTTGTTTTCCCCTAGATGTTTTGCGAAGTGCGATTGCTTAAGGTCACAATTCCTAAAACAGTGTTTATGCTCTTCCGCCCGTGTTTTCAGCGACCTCCCCGTTTGGCCTATTTGTATCCCATTACAATCGTTACAAATTAACCTATAAATGCCACTTTTATTCAGTTTGACTACTTTGTCTTTCGTAGAGTAAACTATAGTAAATAATGAACATGAACTAAGTGAGTAAGAAGTAAATAAAATGAAATAAGTAATGAACATGAACTTCCACAAAGTTGAGCCTTAAACAACAGAAAGCATAGCCATGTATATTTTATAAAACAAACGAGTGTCGGGATGGCGGCTAACATACAGGCTTCCTACCGAGAGGGCCCGGGTTCAAATCCTGGAGACAAATATTTTTCGGTGGTATCCCGATCCCGACTTGAGGTGCATTGTGGAGAGCAATTTGAGTCAGTACGCCGTCCGTCGGATGGGACGTTAAGTTTTTGAACCAATTGGCGCCTTTCAACAAGAGTAGGCTAGTGTCGACGCCAGGTTTCCTTCCATCCTTCCTTTCCCATCCATTACTAATGGCACAAGTGACCTTAGCTGCCGGTTGCCTCCCATTAAAAAAACTACTACTATTATTGTTCAATATTTTTAATGGCAGCGGTCCTGCTGAGTAATCTAAGTTACATCCCATATTCGTCTTGACGTTTATAAAAGTTCTTTGGAATTTTCTGGGAAAAATGACGCTATCAGCTAATCAATATGATTCTCCTGTGAAAATCATATAAATCACCTAAAATTACGTCGAGAGTTCAATTCTGATCGAACTACATATTTACGCTGCTCATTTATGAGGAGTTGCAATTATACTTTTAATTTAACCTTCCGAAATTTCATCGTTTTGGAACGGACAACTCCCGGTACCAATTCTTCAGGAGTAGGAAAATATTTCCACGTCCCATATTTAAGCTTTCCACCACCAACCTTCCCTTTCTAAGAATTTCCGACATGAGCATGCATGCCAGGTTTTCAGGCTTATAAGCTTTTAAGTTAGAGAGTCACCAATACTTCTTCAAATTTTGCAACTCATTACGAGAAGCTGATCCGCGTTAAGAGTAGCAACGTGGAAAAAATGGAGCATATTTTCCGCTCAAAATCGTAGAAAAAATATCAAAGGGGTCCTCTCAATTTTTTCCTCGAAACTTCATTCGCCGCACTCTTCCAGTGTCCTTTACGAGTGATACGGATTATGATCCTGAACATTGTTCCTTATTCCTTCCTCCCTCCCTGAGAAAACAAAACCCGCCACTGCCACCGCCCCTCTTCAAAATCATTTTCCCCGCAATCTCCTCGATTCTCGGCCGGAGGAGCCAATACTCGGACCCGCGTTTGAGAGGAAATACCAAATCACTTCCTTAATTCGTAGAATAATATTCGCAATTCACATCGAGTAACGTCTGAAATCGTACGAAAATATTTTATGTAAATTTGAGGGAGTACTGGAGGAAAAAGAAAAGAGCCCATTGAAATCGTCAATCATCTCGGGGATGGCCTCTGCTGCAAACCATTTGACTTTAGCCCCATTTGTTCGTTGAAATGAACAACCGGTTGAGTACGTCATGCGTTGAGCTCGGGAGGTTTGGAAGACATATTCGAACAAAGACAGAAGACAAAAAAGCCTCGGATCGCTGTGAATGAATTACATTCTGCGCAATCAAAATTTTCCCTAAATGTCCTCCGACAAAAGAAATAAACAAAAACACAGCATTTTGTTTGTTATTCCATCCATTTCTTGGGTCTTCGCTACAATTCAATTAGTCAAATTGTAGATTAGTAGATTAGTCAAATCGTCTGCAATCTGGTGGCTAATACGTAGGGCCAAAAAATGAATATGTGCAAAGTTAAGTAGTTTTAGGCGTAATATGGTGAAATTCGAACATAATAAAGAGCAGAGTTGGTGGCAGGTGAGAGGTGGCAATTTGCCACTAGGTAAGATTTATCGTACGACCGGGTATCGATGTATTATATCATCTTCAGGTGCCAAAATGAATTCAAGTTCCGTCTTATGCACATGTACATTTCTACATCCCTGGAGGAGAGGATGGATTAGGCTGGAAAGGAGGGAGAGGAGGGAAGATAGGTGCTGCCAATTGGCGAATCACCCAAGTGGACCTCAGATCTTTTGTGTACTCTTTTCAGCATGTTTCAAGCTTTGCATTTCGCAATCCTACTCGTTGGTTCGCCAACCTTTCCTTTTTCCACCTCCCTCCTTTCCTGCTACATCCATCCCCTTTTCACGGAATGTAAAAATTTATGTAAGATGGCACTTGACTTCATTTTGGTACCTGAAGACGATGTAATAATACATCGAAACCCGGTCGTACGATGCATCTGGTGGAAAAAAGCTACCGTGCGTTCTTAATTCTGTGCGGGGGTTGGTATGGTGCGGTGCCTAATATACAGGCTTCCCACGGTGAGGCCCCGTGTTCGAATTCCGGAGGCGGCATATTTTTTCAGTGGCATCCCGTTCCCTAATAGAGGTGCTTTGTGCAGAGAACTTTGATTGAGTACGACGTCCGTCGGATGGGACGTTAAACTGCGGACCTCTTGGCGCCTTTCGATATGAGTAGGCCAATGTTTACGCCGGGTTTCTCTCCACCCTTCCTTTCCCATCCACCCCTAATGGCGCAAATGACCTGAGCTGTCGGTTGCCTTCCATAAAATCTACTACTTATTATGTGCAAAGTTAGTGAAAATGTATTCGCCCATTGCTACCCACCCCATCCCCCTGAATGCCCTCCGAGGTGCTACCAGTTGCGAAGAGAGGGCCCGTCCACTTTGAGAGGTGAGTCTCGCGACGCCTCGAGCGGTATAATGAGAATACTGGACGTAAAGAGTTGGAATAGAGTCGCGAAAGGAGGACCAATGAAGAGAGAAAGAGAGAGGAACTCACTCTTCGGGAGCGCTGGCTCGGCGCGGTGAAGGACTCGGTTCGAAACTTTCCAGCGGGTTCCACCCTCCTACCGGACCGGAAGCGACGCGATAAGGCACCAAGCGGGATGTTCCACTGAACCTAGTTGGTGGACTCCTCTCCAAAGCCGGCCTTTCCTCCAGCTTAACACTCCCTCCGTCAATTGGCTGCTTTCAACACGGCTCTCGTCTCGTACTCCTGCCGCTCTCTGCACACACACACACCTCCTACTCCACTGCTGCGGCAAGGTACCAAACATACGAGTATACTAAGTACGAGTACGTGTCGCTTACACTCTGTCCAACACTGACCACGTGCACCTTCCCCCATCCTGCGCACGCCTCCCCGGCCCCCTCCTGCATTCGCCCCGAACACACAGCATATCTCCGTCTGCTTCGGAGCGCTCGGAATGGCACCGCTCAGCGCCACTCCAGATCATATGCACCTCATCATTTTTTGCCAGAATTCTGACAGGAAAATTTTGATCTCACCTAAAAAAATCTCCCCTTGGTCAGTCCATGGAAATGCCATTGTCCTTGAAAGAACGTCCCTTAATTTGGTCGCATACACTGACGGGTTCTTTTCGTTTAGTGGAACTATTTTAATCGTTACGGAGAAAGAAAAAATGAGGACTTATTCCTAAAATTAAATGGGCCTTAAAAAGTTATTTACTGAGAGGAATGCCTCGGGTAAGCCGACGTTTGCTAATATTGTGTTATTACACAAGATAATTGGATTACGGCAAATTACGGCGAATAATTACCCATTCTGCTACTTGGCGAGGACTAACCAATTGACTGTTCATTATAATTTTTATTATTTATAACGATTTTTTCCACACGTCACTCGCTGTACAGTCTCTGGTCTACCGGCTCTGTTTACGTGTTATAATTGAGGCAACCGAATAAGTTGGAGGCGATGTTCCCCTGAAACTCTCACCACCACCAGCTCTCTCCATTGGAAGCATCCGCCCGCAATAGAATGCATTTTCCCGGTACCGAACCTCAAGAGAGGCGGCCGAAAGTGGTGCGTTCGGATTCCGATGGTCAACTGGGAGACGCAAGGGAACCCGACGGCCCTTCTGACCTTCCCCATTCCTCACGCCCTCCAAGCGTTCATTGTCGGCCCATACGGGCACACATACACCGTCCCGGTAAGCGAAAACCCACCCTAACCGGTCATTTAACATACAAGATAAAACCATGATATTCCAAAAAAACATCTCATTCGTGTGCGTGTTGTTTATGAGAGACGAGAAACTTATGATTTAGAGTAAACTATACTATAACAGAGGTTACAATGATGGTTGAAGCTGACAGGTAACGGCTCATTTAGAAACTAGGTTAAACTTGGCGGAGGAAAGTTATTACATGGCATACAATTGGAAAGAATATGTGTGAATTTGGAATAATGTCCGTACCGGTGGACTAAGGCGGAATACAAACGCGAGGTACAGACTAGCATGAGGAGGAGAATGAATAAAACTTAATAGTAACAGACATAGGAAAGACTCATAGGCAAGTTACGTCCTTAGGTAGTGTATATGTATGCTTTCAGTTGATATCGTAATCCCAGATGTCGGATAGCAGAGCATTTCCAGTTTTGCCGAGTCGCGAACGAAAGTTCGCGACCTGTGAACGCCATGAAGTCCGCGGCGGACGGAAGACGATGAGCGGCACGCACCTCGGCCATCCGCGTGAGGCGGCTGACCATTAATGCGTCGCCTTACTCCCAAACTAACCTGTTTACTCCCTCCGCTCTGTTTGGTCGTTCTGGCACACGCTCGCTTCTGCTGGACGCAGTCTCTAGGGGCCTTATCCATGTGAACTAAGGCGTTGTCGAGGGGGAGGGGGAAAAGGGGGGTGGGGACGTGGTAGGTGCTCGGGACGAGTATGGTGTGTGTCAGTCTGGGCAATCGTTGCTGATTGAACAGGGAACTATGTTTGGATTGATAGCAAACAGTGGTGGTGATGCACTGTAATATTCGGCCATTTGAGTGCTACAATCCGATGTGGACCTCTTGCATACATGCATAGTTCTTCGCCGTCCTTCCCTCCTTAGTACAGCCTTATTTCAAAATATTTCACAAATTATATTCACTGTTTCAATGCTCCAACTAGATATGATGATAGAGCATTACATGTTTCAATCCATGATCGATAAGCGATCCTAATAAAATTGTCCGACCGCGGTAGGTTCATATTCGGGTTTTAATTAGTCTGGTTTGTATTTACCCCCTGCCACACACCCTTGAGATGGCTTGCAGGGTACTAAAAATAAGAAACACCACAATTTTTTCCATATTCCGTTTCCCAGGATTTTATTAGTTATCTCGCCCGGCTTCTTACTTTAGGAAAATACGTATCCTATGGATAAGAAACCGGTCCAGAAAGTAAGTTACGTTTTGAAATAAAAGTATAAACCTAGTAATAAGACAAAGTTTTACTATATGTATTTGGCCTTTTCCTAAATTATTTTTCCATGTATTCGCCATTCAAATTGAGGCATTTATCATAACGATACACAAGCTTATCAATTCCATATCTGAATCAATCTGCCCCCTTACATTTCTACCACTTGTATACATAGCCATGCAATTCTGCGTCACTTTCAAAGCCCTTGGTTGCAAGCCACGTCTAGCGAGAGATTCGTAACCGTAAATCGGTGATTTTCACGAATTTTTTCGTTAATATTCACTGTCAGTTCATCTATCACAAGGATAAACCGACCACTGCGGTGTCTTCGCCGTGAACATTGGTGCTATGGCCATTTTTAAACGCATTGCACAACTGTCTCACTCCGCCTTCACTCATTATTTCTTTCCGTATACTTCACAAAATTGCCTGTGAATTTCAATTGGTTGGTGGTTTTTTTGCCAATGGAATCCAAATCACATATTGTACTTCACTATTCGCGGGATATTCTATAGCAGCGCACATTTCAACAGTTTTGAGTGAGCAAAGTAGAAAAACCATAGTCTGCAAACCACCACAGCTGGATCCGTAACGAGAGTATGGACATTTAAACACCAAGATGATGTCTCTAACATTACCCACCGCCACGCTAGGCCGAGACGTAAGTTACTCTCTGGTCAGCACTCGTATATTTCACCGAGGACGGTTTGCCAGTATCTTATTCTGTCCCCTAAACCTTTCCGGCTCAGTTGGTCCTCCTGCCAAGAGTTTATTTCCCATCAGCATCGGTCTTTGGATCACTGGGGCATCCCTCACCCCACACCTCAATAAGGTGATAGCACGGGAGGTGGGGGGCATTTCAATAGGTGATTCTATATAATTATTTTACGTAGTTAGTGAATGATGAACGGAGCTCCACTGATTGCGTGCCCCACGGCCACCAATCATCTCCTGAGACACCACGACGAGGGACCAAGGCGATCGAGGGGACCTCGGGGCTCACCCGAGGGAAGTGGGACATGTGCGCTTTCGAAATCTGCCGTTGGGATTCTAACTTTCCCGGGAGAGAGATAGGTTAAATAGGATTAACCATTTTTCGTCGATTCATATGGAATCTCCAGAGTGGGATAGACACAGAATTATTGGTAAATATGGAAGGATTGCTATCTACTGGCGCCCAAACTATGACGACAGACTCAACTCTCAACTGCTCAACTCCTTAATATAGACTTGTTGTACTAATTAACACATTGACCGAAAGTCGTGTGTCTTAATGCTGACCTCATTTCGCTAGTAATTATTCGCCTCTCTTCATTAACCATTGACGGACTCTTTATCTCTGCAGTTTGTTTAGAATTTTAATAATACTCCTCCAATGAAACACTTTCTTATTTTGCATTTTATTCACAAATACCCATCCCTTTCAACATACCTGAAAAATAGGAGAGTGAATTCCTGTCTTCAGATACATTTTCCGGACAGTTCGAGAGAGCTGTCAGCGTAACCAAATGACTGTAACTCCTTATTAAGCCGTAACTTCAGGCCCAACTGAGTAAAGTTTCAATCTCCCCGCAACAATTTGGAAATGCTACGACGTGGCCGAGGAGAACCTTGTAATTTGAGAAGTAAGGCTTGCGAAACACCGTGTATAGTAATTGTGTGTGTGTGAGGTGGATAATTGAGACATAAAAATTCATCACTCGAATTAACAAGGCCTTGCTCGCATTTATAGGGGGAGAGGAGAAATATTAAAACTAAGTTATTCTGCCCCATAGGAAAAACGCTGGGAACTAATTAACGGAGTGAAACTCGAGGTGGAATATTTAACCGCCGCCACTTCTCTCGGAGAGACGGGGGAGGAAGGAGTGGAAATGAGTTTCTGCGGAAATTCGGAGAAATGCGAAGAAAGTTCAATATTAAATCGCATTTCCAGGCATTAATCATAATTTAACAAGTTTGACCATAATAATTATGATATAGAAATAATAATAAAGGTAACATAAAATAATACAGCATTTAATGTTTAGGTGTATTTCATTTTTACAAATATCCAGTGTCATTCAATGTTTAATTCAATTTGATTCAGAATTTAATTCAGTTTATCATTTGTAATCTTGAATTCAATGTGTGCATAATACGTGAATCCTTCCCTTTAATAGGTTCGTAGGAAACCCAAGATAAGGTACTCGCTCGTATTATTGGAATAGGTTTGCCTTCAGTAAGCCTCACTAGACTGCTGTTAACATTTCAGCTACCTGTATATCTATCAGGTGGTTTAATTTTCACAGTCAATTGAAGCAATAAACTTCTGTTTATTTATAAAAAATGGAAAGAATCAGTGCCGAGGGATGAATAAACATTCTATGCAAAAGGTTTAACACCAAAAGTGATCAAAACCGAGTTGGATGAAGTTCACGACACATCTGCTCCTGTCTGTGTTTGCGATTGTTTACAATTCGGTAAATGAGTTTAAAAGAGGCCGCATATCCATAAATGATGAACATCGTTCGGGAAGTCCAACGGAAGTGACTTTTTCCGAAATGGTTGGCAAAATCCACATTATCGTTTCGTGTGATCGACGAATCAGTTTGCGAAAAAGTTGAGGCCACAGATATGTCCTATTACGGCTCCTAATTATTTACATACCTACTACAGATATGTCCTAATACGGCTATTAATTTTCCAGGTTAAAAGACGATGATTACAATAGATCTCGCAAGAATAACATACTTAGAAGACAATTAGTAATACGTACACCTACTTCCTTATTCACCGCTGCTCTCTTTCCCACCTCGACTGCTCACGGAGGGGCGGCCTTCATTCGTCCTTTTGCTCCCAGCACTTGCTGTGCACCCAAATTGTCCGAATTTCAGTTCCCGAAAGGCAACCACTCAGTGCTTCTAGGTCCTCATTTGAGAGATGCAAATGACTCGTATCACTAGAGCGCGGCAAATGGCAGAGCACATCAAGAAGGCCGCTCGCATTGCTCTAAATAATTTAGAAAGATTACTATACAAGAGTGAGCACTGCACAATGTAAACTTTAATATCTTGCCTTCTTTTAAAGTATTTTTAAAATGAAACAATTTCAGAGTGTAAAAATCATTCGCCTTGACCGGGATTGATTTTTACACCCTGAAATTGTTGCGTTGCATTGCATATTAGCGGATGACTCCGTTAAAAGTTACTGTTGCGCCATCTCCCACAGTTTCTTGAAATTTATATTTAAAATACAATTTTTATGGATGAAAGTTCATCGCATGCAAGAGACCTTTGCGGCCATTTTAGCGTGTTTCAAATTTAAAGTATTCGGGGCGTACAAGTGAATTGTAAGTACTTTGATGAAACAACCATAAAATATGAGTAATTTTTTTGTTTATCGCACGAGCAAGCAGGCAGTCTGTAGGGAGGTCATCCGCTGAGAGAGAGAAAGAGCAGATGGGTGTAGGAGAGAGTTGGAGGAAGGCGAGGAAAGGAAGCTAACCCCACCGCCCGTCCCGCGAAACACTTGCCCCATTTCGGCTTCAATCTCCGAGGAAAAGCCCCTTTTGGGCGTCGTAGGGACTCCTCCCAGCCCTGAGGTTACGCCCTCTCGCTCCGAAATCATCCCCTGGGGGCACGACCGGTGGCGAGGACGACTGCCGCCGGTGGCCTGCCAAGGGGCGAATGAACTCCCGGAAAACCAAACCTATTTACTTAATGGGGAGGGGAGGAGGGATTAAGGGGGGTGAGGGTTGAACCGAGAGGGGGATAATAAAGTGTCGAAGGCTGTCGGTGAGAGGGAAGAGCAAAGGAAGAGGATAAGAACAAGGGAAGGGAATCGTTGCCTGGGCAAACGCTTTAAGAGCGACGCGCCCTTAAAGAGGGTCGTGGGGGGGGGGACGAGGAGAACTGTAAGGGAAGAGCGGTCCTTTCTTCTTTTTTAAAGGGATGAGAGGAGAGTGTGAAAAGGGCCAACACAGCGGTCTCCTCTCTGTAATTTTAGGCTGTGTAAAACAATGAGCGCAACTTCCGACAGCAATTACCCTCCCTAATTGCCAGAGGGGCGAGGGAAAACCGTCACAGAATGAACGCGAATTAATGAATGCTGAGTGGAAGGAGAACTACCGGAGCAGTAGGGGTCGTTTGGGGCGACAAGCGAAAGAACGATCAAGCTACCTCCTCTGCACATTCCATTAGGAGACTTAGCAGGTGCATATAGTATAGAGTTTTCCTTTAACTCTGTAATATGGATAATACGGAGCGACTATTTCGATCTTGATTTTGGTCAAAATAAGAGACTATAAAAAGCAACGATAATTGCTACAGCATTTGACCAACACCTACGAAATAAATTTTTTCTATGCAATAAATTTCGTGCGATCGTGAGAAAAATAACATGATTTTAAGAACCATAACATAGGTAAAGGCAACAGGAAACACCTAATTGACCTCTATTGACAAATGAACACATGCACGGACAGAATTAATCACTCAAACATTATCCTTAGAGATGTAGTCAATGTGAATCCATAAATCCCTAAAAACTTATTCCATTAATTGCATATTAAATTAAAGAATTTTTCCATTGCAATGTATTCCCGCTCAATTCGCCCGCATGTTTTCTTTATTAGCAATATTAATAACTGATATTAATTCATACTAGATGAAATCAGAAGTACTGCGCCCATAAAAGTCCGTTATTATTTCATTTATATGAATTAAGTCACTATCATTCAAGTCATTATCACTATCATTTCAAATAGTGGATTTAACATTTAAGTAATCGGTTTGATAATATAGGCTTTTGGTGATAGTATAAGTAGAAATGCTGCTTACTTTTCCTCGATAGTATCGTTCGAACCGTTAAACAATTAAATTGTGTTTTATCAATATTATGCCAATTTGTGGCACACTACAAAAGAGCCCAAAGAATACCGATGACAGTAATGCAATGACACATTTGCCACCAGATGGCCATCCTACACAAGCTTTTGTCACATGTGCATTTTAAGGAAAAGTTGGTCATAATTAAATAAATTGGATGAAATTCGTTGATTTATTTGACGAAAGATTCATTATTAGAAGTTTTTTGCAAAACACCAATGAATACGGATTTTTTAGAAAGCCATTGAAAACGGGTTTTGTCGAAAGGTATCCGTAAAAACGTAAGTAATTGGAAACCTCGTGCAAATTATAGAGATATCACCGCAATCTAAGTTACATTCTACAAGTTAGTTCTAAGTTACATCTATAAGTTACATTCATCTACATACATCTACATAATGCCCCGCAAGCCACCGCAAGGGCGTGTGGTGGAGGGTGTTAGGTCGCTACCTGTAAAAGGGAACAAAACCACATGCAAAGCATGTGTGTTCAATTAGTATTATCTCTTGAAGGAATTCATACTTCCTTGTACCATGGTACGTGACGGCGACTCTTGGTTCAGTCTGCGTGCCTCGCGTGAGGGAACGGGCTTGCCACACACTTGGTGCTTTGCAGGGTATCATGTAAACGTAGATATGCACTTCATGGAAGTCTCCCATTTCTTCTTCTTCCGTATTTTGTCGCAATGGCTAATACAATTACGGCTCAATCGCAAGCTACCTATTCATTGCATTCCTCTCGCGAAGCGGAAGGGCAGCACCGGCGATCGGTTGAGGGTCAGCAGCGCGCGCGGCGAGACGTCAAGGCGACCATTGATTGCGATGGAAGTGGAGAGAGGATGCGAGGTGCAATGTAAAAATCAATCGGCGGATTGATTGTATTTCCCTCCTTCCCTTTCCACCCCCTCTCCTCCATGCCCCCTGCCAGGAAACAAAGGGGGATGGGTTCGGCAACGCCGGGGTGGACCTGATCAAACACTTCCATCAACCAAGATCGACGTAAGATTCTTCTGATTTTGACAATTACATCACATGGAAACGTAACGTCGAGTGGATTCAGGCTGAAGGAAGTGGGTTCGCTCGGTGAGTTGATCGCCGTCGCCTTTCCCGTTCTTCCCATTATTGGACAAATTGACCAGATAGTCTTTCTCCACAGTTCACTACTAATGATAATGCCAAAACTTATTACAGAGTACTCTTCTTCCACTCCTACATGTAGCACTGCAAGCCCATGCAAGGGTTTGTGGCAGGGGGTGATTTCACATCAGTCATGCTATTTCAAAAATTAAGTTTTACTTGATTTTGAATTAATATAGATACTTGCAAAGTAATTAAAATAATTTATGCAATGCTAATACAGATAAAGCACCACGCCGTCTAATTGAGATATACTTCTCAAAGCATTTGAAAGGAGCTATTAGCAGCAAAAAGCATAAAAAATAAGGTTTCATGAAATAATAGCAACTAGGCTACTTAGAATCCAAAAATAAAAATAATTTCCTCCACTTTGCGCGGTAGTAAATAATTATTCTTATCCCTCAGCATTCGTTGTATATACATCTTAAATCTATCTGATCTATTCCTCATCACTCTAATTTTACTGTCATGATATTTTATACCGTCGTGCGAAGGGGCTAATAATACATTTGCAACAGCATCGCTAACGAGATTTCCTTTCAATTTATGAAAGAGATTCAATCTATAATTGAATCTTTGCTCCCTGAGTTATTCCCGTCGAGTTCTTCGAATAAAATTGATACGCTACAAAGTTTACTATCACAACAACGTTTAACAAATCTTTACGCCGCATGTATCCTCTAGGATACACGCAATCCTATTCGGCAATCAATCCTACTGGGTGAGGATCTTATATAATAGCAGTATATTTTAGAGACCTAACCAGCGAAAGATAACATTGGGTCTTCTCGTCACATTTCTTCCATATTCTTCTGACAAATCCTAAGTTTTTGTTAGCTTGTCCACGTATTCCCCGTATATGTTTTACCCAGGAGAGGGGGTTAGTGAGGATACCGTCTAAGTATTAAATCAAGTCTACCCTTCCTATTTCGGTATTCCTTACAAAGTAGACGTTTGGGAGGGTTTTGCTCTTATTCCAAAAATTCATCACTACGGAGGCGTTTTTAGTTCAATTCTAATTGCAAAGTGTCGCACAAACGTTCTATATAATTAAGGTCATCTTCTAGAAGTACTTTATCCTCAGAACAACGGATATCTCCGTAATCCACCCTGTGCCTCTGGAAAATAGGTGCATCGTACTATTAACCACGGAGTAATTGTCGGTAGCGTAAAGAAGGAATTTCAAAAATCCGATTGGAAACATCTGAAGTAACTTCTACTGCATTCATACTATCTATGACTAGCATTTGTTAGCGACCATTCAAAAAGTGCTTCACACAGCCAAGGATATTGTTATGACTTTATGATTACTGTTATTGATATTAACTATTTTATATTAACTGTTATGATTGCATATGACTTAAATCTCTTGCTTTCTGAGTAGTTTACTTAGATACATAGTCAAAGTTTTTTCTTTAACGTCTCGAAATATCGCGTTCACTGGAAAATTGTTTTTTTACGAACCCAAAATATCATGAGCATAGAGCACAGAGAGTGTCGCAGGGTCTACACTTTCGGCCCCCGTTCTAGTGTTTTATCAATAGCTATTGACTATCGAAATTCATTATTATCGAACTAACAATTATTTGTCCCATAACCTTCCATATTATGAATGTGAGGGAGATGGACCAGTAGTTACTCCGTCTCTCCGTCGCCGCATGTAGGTGTTATATTAGCCATTTTCCAGTCACTGGAGCTTTTTGATCTGCTAGGGACCTCGTCAATATTATCTCTAGGTACGGAATGTTTTTCGAAGGAAGGTTCTGAAATATTCAAGCTGGTATTCGACGGTTTCTGGCTCAACTTTGAGGAAGTTCATGTTCATTAAATAAGGAACATAATGTATTTTTCCACTTGTCTTTATTTCGGTGCTACTAGTTTCAACGCTTAAGCGTCATCATCGTGTAGCTAATGATGACCCCTAAGTATTGAAACTAGTAGCACCAAAATAAAGACAAGTGGAAAAATACATTCTGTTCTTCATATAATATTCAAGCTGGTATTTAATCGAGGCCTGAGGATTTGTTTAGGGTTAATTTTTTCCGTCAAACTTCCTATTCACAAAATAGAAAATTTCACTATGCAAAAACTAATGAAGGTTTTCAGCGTAAAAATAATATCCGCGGACATTTATGAGTGTAAATACATTAGGCTGCAGCTGTCTTCTAGTATGAGTGAACACCCAACTCGATTTGAATTTTGCCAATGCAAAATGAATGCCGATCCCGATTACCCTCAAACCCCTCGTGACGACATGACCCCGTCGATTCCGCTCTCCGATATCCCTCGGGTTTCCGTCGCGAAGCACGTGGGGAGGGAGTAGGCCGGCCGGATGTGATGTGGAGAAGCAGCGACTCGACCGCACCCTGAAACCAAATCCGTCGAACGGCGGCATTGTTAATGAAAAATCGGAATCCAAGGAGAATACGGATATACGCCACGGCGGACACGGGTGAGATTAGATTGGATCATCAAACCCAAGCAGGGAGGGAGGGGCACCAAAGGTGTATCCCTTCCTCTAATCCCACCTCTTCACTCCGGTCGGAGCACCCTTCGATCGTTGGTTCAGACGCTTCATGATGCTCCTTTCTTTTCGGCCCATTTTTTTAGCTCCCACATTTTATTTCCATACTTGCCTTCTCCCATCTATTCTATTGACTCTGATGTTACATTTCATTGGTGCTAAATCATGATATGAATCCAAATCGACTCCCGGGAAACTGTGGAAATAAATCAACCTGTTCCTAAATCTGTCATAATCATAATGTATATCTTTCTGAAACCTTGGGCATTTTCCATGCATAATTAGGCCTATCGTGGTGCCTAAATTAAGTTTCATAATGATAACCACTGTATTCTTCAGAATTCAATTGCTTTCTCCCCGCGGTAATTCCTCATTCCTAGACTGTTGTCCCCCAATTCACTACCATTTATTTCTTCATCTACTGTTGCGTCCCAATCTGCCATCACTATTGGGTATTCCCCTGCAGAAACACACGCGATTATGTCCTCTAATTTATCGTATACCCTATCGACTGTTTCCTCTCAATAATTGGTTAGTGGCATGTATACCTGAACAATGACCAAGTTCGTCGGTTCTGCTTTTACCTCTACTAGTAATACTCTATCCGCTCTATATTGACTACGCTTCTTCATACCTTTTTAGTCAATATTATGGCAACACCTCGTTGGCTCTCGTCCCATCCCTGCTGGATATTACTCTATAACTATCACTCCAGTAATCCCCGCTTTCCTTCCATCACACCTTCCACAAACCTTAAACATCTATACTTCCCCTCTCCATCCTTTGCTTAATATTTCCTAAGTAACCTGTTATAAGCAACTTACTGATATTCCCTATTCTAACTTTTTCAATCCTCATCTGCGTCTTTTTCTCTGCTGCTTCTGTTTATTTTGCTTTTTAAGTAGTTCGTGTGTAACGAACAAGCCCACCCGCGACGTCAAGATTGTATCCCATGGCGAGGTCATTACTGAATAGAGGAAGGCGTATTTTAGTCAGCATTCATAACAGGAGCATATGTGGTAATACAACGTTGGTGCAAAAAAGATGAAACTGTCTTTTTAAGCACGAGCTACTTGACTGATCACAACCATTGAGGTGTCAATTTATAGCGGCATCAGTGTAAAGTAAAACACCGCCTTTCTCATGGCTTTATCTTAATTTGTCTCTGCACAACAGCGATTCTTGCCTTAGCTTGTATAGGCTTGCTGTACAAGTTCTTGTGTCCGTGAGAATGAAGATTTTACTTGAGTGCATTGAATTTTATTTTAACCTCGGGAAAAGTGCGACTAAAACTTATGAAATGATTCAAGAAGCATTTGGAAATGAATCAATGAGTCGGGTACAGTGTTGGGGGAAAGAGAGGGCGGAAGGGATCATGTCCCCAAAAACACAAGATAGCTCGGATGTCTAGATCGAACTCGAAAGTGATGTTGATCGTTTTCTTCCATTGGGAAGGGATCAATCATTATGAATATTTCCCCAGCGGACACACAGTGAATGGGTAGCACTATATATACTATATATAAAGATGATGAGAAGGTTATAGACACACCATGTTACGGAAGAGGCCACAAACGAGGAAAAACAAATATTGGTGCTTTCGTCATGACCACGCACCGGCGCACACATCATTGAATGTTACCGAGTTTTTGGCCGAAAACAGCACACCGGTGATTCACCAGCCTACCTACTCTCCGGATCTTACTCCAGCGGACTTTTTCCTATTTCCTTAGTTGAAATCCACCTTGAAAGGACGGGGATTTAAAACTATTGAAGACATCTAAGAAAATAGTACCGCAGACTTAAATGATATCCCGAAGGAAGCGTTCCAGGCGGCATTTGAAAGATGGAAAAAACGTTGGGATCGTTGTATTGGCAGCCAAGGGCTGTATTTTGACGGCGATTGGCATGATTTAAAAATAACTAATAAATTCAAGAATTCATTCCAACAGTCTCATATTTTTTTAACAGACCTTGTATGAATGGAGTGAGTCCAAAGCATCAACCTCTGCTCATATCCGAGAATGCACAGCTCCCAATCCCTCTTAAAGAAACCATCTCTTCTCGTGAGTTCTGCACCATTAATTACAATCGGCAGACATCATGTGTCAAAATTACGACTACGGCTTCGAAGGAGGGTGTAGAGGGAGGGGGAGGTATGGTGTTGGTTCCTGCGGGGAGTTCGCTCTTTTCCGCTTGGCAAGAAACGATCCCATCTCACCCCTCCCCCTCTCCACCTTCCCTCAAACCCTCCACCCACACCCCCACTAAATATAGGTTCACATGTATTTCATTCGTACAATTTGCTTGCACTTAAACGGAGCGTACAGCAGAAATTTGACTTTCGAAGGCCGTAAAGGTGTATTTTTTTATTATTAAGGCTTCTCTTTTTTCCGCCAACTCCGACTAATTGCTAGAGAGGAAGGAGACCCAATTAGATAATCCGCTGAGTTCGCTCGACGCCTTTTACGAAAATGGAGTTCATTTACAGTTGGGTCGACATTTAATCTTTTGATTGCACGAGAGGGGAGTGGAGATTGGATGCTGCTGCAAGTAAGTAGGGGCGGAAATTGAATCGGAGGGAGGGAATGGAGGTGAATGGGGTAAAATCAGTGGGTCCTTTATTTCTTTCTTCTTGTTTTAAGGAAGCATTTAGAGTCCTTGGATTCATTTTTTTCAATTCAAAGATGTTCTACATCTACATGGAACCCTGCAAGCCACCACTGCAAGCACCGGTGTGTGGCAAAGGGGTGATCGAAAGTCGGGCATGCAACATGCGTTCGTTGGAAAAGACCGCAAGAGAAGTGTGAGCAGAGCCGGCAGCAGGTACTGGATACGTGGGTACCGAGCGTCCGGCGCTGATTTCCATCGGAGAGAGAGTCCTTCTGAAGCTGGAATCGATCCACGGAGCTTTGATTTTTCGAATAGTTGCCTATCCCCCATCAGACTACCCATATTGCATCACATTGTAAATCCATTATTTACGACCAGCAATTCATTCTAGTCGTCCACTTTCTAAATATTCAAAGTTCCACAATATATGACAAGATAGTGAGGATCGGGTTGGTGCCGTGGCAAGGCACTGGTCTCCCACCCCGTGGAGGAGCCGGGTACTGGTCGTGGCTAAATTTTTCAGCGGTATCCCGATCTCGACTTGGAGTGCGGTCAGTCGGTGCAGTGAGCAGTTTGGGTGCAGTAGAAAGACAGAGTGGCACTTTGAGTTTGTTGGGCGGGACTAAGAACCGTGCAGGCCCCTTACCCCAGGGTAGACCGGTGCCGATTGGCATCAGGTTTCCCTCTCCGTCTTCTCACGAAAATATCTCTCTCCTAAATCACCCCATCCCTAATGGCGCAAATGACCTCAGATGTCGGTCGCTCCCGTAATAACCATTTCTCCTACTCAAGAGCATTGCGTCAGTTACAGTCAGGAATTTCTTGACTCTGCCTCTTGTAACTCAAGGCTAAGAGTGAGAAAAGCAATAACGGGCCCACATACGCACACAAAAGTGTACTTGCGTGTGCGTGGTCTCTTTTCGATCACATAGCCCTCACTTGTTTTCACGGAATGTTGATGCTCCGTGGAATTTTCCTTGGAGTAGACGAGAGAGATGCTGTTTAGGTGTAAACCTATAGACAAAGTCTATATTTATTCATGCTACCGAGCCTCAGCTGGAGATATACCACATTCCATTTCCATTTTTAACCTAATCGATGATGGCGTAACACCCCATGCCATACGCCATCGTAGCAGTTTGAATGCCAAAATTTGGATGAAATGCAATGTACCGTCTTTAGCTTACTACACTTATACAGGCGAAGGAATAATTATTATATAAACCTTATTGCAATTAGGCAATTGTCCTGGTGACAATGGTCAAGTCTGAGCAACGGTCACTCTTGCAATGCTCATACATACATACGAAGAACGGATATGAGACAAAATGCTCTTATATTCAATGACACTTTTAAGATTACCAACCGCTCTTTTACCATCACACAAGGGTTAGGTTTACACCATTCGAGTACATAGTACGCACAGTCCATCGCCACACTCCGTCCATAATCACGTACTCTTCAATTTCATATACCGTTCAAAGTTACGCACCGTTAACACATCATTCACTTTGGCAATATAACTTCTCACGCCGTCCACATCACGTACAGAGAAATATTTTTAATAAGTTCAGTAATATAATAATAACTGATCAATGATTTTTATCGCCCAGTGGCTGCTTTACACTTATTCTTAAAACTCCTAAAATTGGAAGAAAAGGGCTCAAACAAACCTCCAAGCAGGTGGTTTAATTCAACAATAATTCTGTTTAAAAAGTATTTTTTTCTTCTGTGTTTTTTGCGTTCTTATTTTTATTTTAAAACTGTGCTCATTTTTTCCCTTTAAGTTTGGTTTTTCTATTCCATAAATCTTCCCACGCTTCGTCATTTTTAATAATTCTATACATCGCGCCTAAACTAATCCTTTTTCTTCTCTTTTTTCAAACTCTCCCATTTCAGTGTATCCAACATTTCCGTGACACTATCTTTTCTTTTGTACCTTCCTAGTACATTTCTTGCTGCCTTTCTTTGAACTTTTTCTGTCATTTTAATACAGGGTTCGTCCGGAAAATAAGTGTACTGATTTTTTCCCGCCGCTCCAGGCGCGCACAGCACCGCTCTGACGGGCTGAGATTGGAGGGGGGTATGTTGGCAAGGGACGCTGAAAAAGGCAGTCGACTCTGAGCTGTGGTGTAGTGAGGAGCTCTGTTAACGCGAACCTCCACCCTCGACCCACGTCACGGAACGCGATGCCGAAGTTTTTGGAGCAGCGTTATTCCATCAAATTTGCGGTAAAGCTTGGGAAATCGTCTACCAAAACTGTCGGTATGATTAACCAGGCTTACGGGGAGTCAGCCATGTTCAGAAACATGATCTTTCGGTGGCACAAGATGTTCGTGGAGGGCAGAGAAGAGGTCGACGACGAACCACGGCCTGGACGCCCATCAACGACACTCACCGACGAAAATGTGCGAAAAGTTCGCGATGTACTGAACTCTGATCGTCGCCTTAGTGTTCGGATGATAGCAGAGCAGTGTAATGTGCCAAAAACAATAGTGCACGAGATTATTAGGGACCAATTACAGGTGCGAAAAATTTGTGCAAAGTTGGTGCCGAAAGTGCTCAGTGATGATCAAAGACTCAATCGTTTGGAAATCGCGACACAACTTGCGGATCACTGCAAAAATGATCCACATTTTTTAGAGAACGTTTCTGTTCCCGAAGATAAAGAGGAGTTTGAAAGGAACGCGATACGGGGCTTTGGACGCCGTCAAAGAGGCCGTGACGACGTGTCTTCGAGAGGTTCCCGATGATGCCTTCGCGGGAGCGTTCCAGGAATGGGAACGCCGCTGGAACAAGTGTATCGACTCACAAGGGTCCTATTTTGAGGAATATTAGCTTAAGATATGTAAAAGTGTAATAATTTTTTTTCCTGAGCTCAGTACACTTATCTTCCGCACGAACCCTGTATGTCCCGCCTTATATGGATCCCATACTATGAACGAGTATTCTAGATAGGGCTAACCAGTACCGTATATGCTCTTTCTTTTGTGGCTACTCTACTTCCTTTTAAATTTCTCATTACCCAATGAAGTATTTGAAATGCTTTCCATGCCGCATTATCTACTTGAACTCCCCACCCAAGATTCCTAGTCAAGTAAATGCCTAAATATTTGCAATTATTGCCACATGGAATTATTTCTCCAAAAAAGGTTTAAATATCTTTTTGTGCATTCTTCTTATTTAAAAAAGTTATATGCTTACTCTTACTAACATTAATGCCCATATTACTATTTGTAACTCAGTCACCAAGGCGATCGATGTCAGTTTTTAGTATTACGCGATCATTTACATGCTCTACCGTCTGTGTACAATGCAATCATAAGCATATAGTCTTATTTGGAAATGTAAATTGTTTGGCAGATCGTTTACGTAAATTAGGAATAGTAATGGCTCTAGAACACTGCCTTGTGAAACTCTTGCTATAACGTTCGCCTCTTTTGAAAATGCATCCCCTATTGCGGTATCACTCAGTTTCAGGATGTCAATTGATCTGGTCCCACTGACTTATTTTTCCTCATCTTCCTTATTTTTTCACAAAATACGAGTCCTCCACGATAATACTATTTGTCGAGGGAAGTGAGCTGTTTTGTTCTGTTACTCTGATGAAGTTCTCCGTCGTTTCTGATCTGAGGTAAGCCTTATTTTCCTTTTTGTTTTCTATTCCCCGAAAAACATCCATTTAGGAGGAGTTGAAAATATTTGTTATTTCTACGGCGTCGGTTATAATGCCATTATCGTTAGTTTTTAATATGTTCACGCGTCCCTATTGTCTTTCTTCGTTCTCATGCATCTATAAAATTTCGTTGCATTGTCTTCCGAAATTTTTCCTTTGTTTTTTTCTTTTCCCTATTCAGATTCCGGACCAAGGTGCTATAATTCTGTGATATTTCTTTACTTTCACTCTTTAATCTAAAGGCCTTTCTTACCGCTTTTTTGAGTTTTTTGATGATTTTGTTGTAGTATCCGTATTCTGTTTGAAATTTTTTATGGGGACATGATTTATTTGCTCCTCAAGGATTTGACTGTTTCCCATATTTCCTCCACGGTCGCTCCACTACCTGCCCCTCCCGAAAACTAGCCCCTTAAAAATTCCTGAAACCCGTCCCTGTCTGCCCGGCTATATTGTCACATTTTCTTTTCATCCCCCACACCTCCTTTCCTTGATCTATGCCAATCCATCTGAACACACACTGCTGCGTAGTCACTTGTTCCCGGAAAAGCATCTACACTAAAAAGAGAGTTAGGAAGTCTAACGAGAAAAACGTCGAGGGTCCTTTCTTCCCTAGTGGGCTTATGTACTACCTGGGTAAACCCTTCTTCGTTAATCAGGCGATTTACCTGATCTTGCGCCTGCCCTCCCACTGCTGTTTTGCCCCCCACCCTATTTCTATTTTGGAATGAATATATTATTCGATACATTTAAAATATTTGAAAATATCATTCATGTTTTATGGCGACTACACCGCCCATATTCTTTTGTCGATATCTTCCAAATCACAAGATCAACGATCATCTGTGGCAATCTAAACATCAACCTCTTATCGTCATACATATCGCCTATTTGATTCCGAGAAGAATATCGACACGCCGATGGGATATCGCCATATTGCTCAGGTCCACCATCGGTGGCGCAAGGGGCGACGCAGTCCAAGGACGAAGGGAAAATGGGTGGCTGTGTGTGTGCTTGAGTTGGTGCACTAATCTGCAAGTGGACACCAGAATACGTATGTTTGGTGCGCCAGTCATAGGAATAACTGTAGATTGGTGATTAATGGTATTCGGCTATTTTCGTTCGCCATGAGTCATGTTTCCCTCCGTTGTCTCGAACCGTGAGAGGGAAACAAAATGATGGTCCATCGGTATTCGGCGGTCAGTTTCTCTCCCCACTCTCAACCTCTTGCCGTATTCTCACCTACCAATGTAGTAAGTAAATCGGACTTGGGATTATTCGTGAGTCAGCGTCCGCCCGACTTGAATGAATCGCTTCCCCCTCCGCAAGCCGTGCCCGTCCTTCCGATGTCTCCCAACCCAGGCAATAGTAATGTGGCGCTTCTGACCCAGAAAGGGAGGGGGAGATTGAATTGGGGTTGGTCGATACCTTGCGTCGCTGGGTCAGTGTCCCTCGAAGGAGAAAAGGGGCCGGGGGGCGGCGCGGCGGAGGGAGGTGACATTGGGGCGGGGGAGTGGGGGGGTTGATCGTCACCGAGCCGGACTAGTCCACATCGGCCCGGCCTTGCCCGCGTACATTATCCATGGATTTTTCCGAATAACGAGTCAGCGTGACGGGTATCTTGAAGGCAACGGGTCCCGTAGAGAGTAGGAGAGGCATCAGAGAGGTAATCATTGTAGATCCACATTCCACGGGCAGATTGGAGCATATGGATATGATAGAAGAGCAGAGATACGTGTACCGGCGATAACAGATTCGAATTCTCTCTCATCCGCCGTACGAAGGGCAAACCGTGCGCGTTTCAAGTGCGAGGAGCCCCCGGGCGCCCTTCTCCGTCTTGGATATGGGAGCGGATACCCCCCTCACCCCTGGGACCCAGAGCGATGGGCCCCTCCCCTCCACGCTCTCATTTCACCCCAACAAAATACTTACACATTTTCACTTTCACTATTTTCCAAAACCAATACGTGCGATTTGCTTGAAAATGGTCACACTCAAGTCATGTACTGTTTGTTACTTTACCGTTAACTCAATGATAATCCACTCTAAATACATGATCATTCTTTGCTCATCTTCCAAGATTCTCGTCCTTGAGCCAGGCGAACTCGTATCTCAAACCTACGAGCCCTTTCAATATGCACAAACGACGTGCGTGGGAGGTAATAAATCATGAAGCACTAATCACTTGCCTACATCACACTATGCGTTTTCAAAAATTTAATGTTAGATTAAAGAATGCTTTCAGATGACTTGCAAATCGACTTTGAGAAACGGGGCTCAGGCCGTCTAAGAACTACCATAAATCTTTTCTTTGCCCTTGTGTTTTTACACCTCCTTAAGCTCTTCTTTTATATCGTAAGTTGCCTTTACAATGTATGTACTTTTACATTAAAGATCAAGGGCAACAATGGCGAACCCAACCAAACTCCTCCAATTATTTGAGTCTCCTACCCACCAAAAACTTATTTTATCACGGTAGTATTCTGTTCATATAGTGCGCGAATTAATCATCTTTCTTCATTCCAATGGCCTTCGAATTTATTACAATTACTCGCTCGTGTTGCTCAGTTTTTCTCCGTCCACGAGAAAGGTCGTCAGTCAATGTGAACTGTCGATAAATATCTTTTTTACTCTCCATTCCATGATAAATCTCTTTGCATTATTTACTTTCTTCCAAATCCAAATTCACCTATCTCTTCTATCGCATCCAACTACATTCTTTGCTAGATTACTCTTACCATAATCGTTGACCCATCATCAGCCACTCATCCATTAATGACAATCATTAACCCATCATTTCCATTTTGAGAACGAGGACCACTACGCTGTAGCACTTACCATTTACTTTTCGAAGATGTCAAGTGCGTTATGCTCAACCTTTCTCAAATTCATTTTTTCTTCGTGGTTTCGATCTAAAAATGCAATCTTGTGCCCATGGTTCATAGGACTTGACTCTCCGTGGATATTTCTTAATACCTCTACTTGGTTCCATCTCTTCGTTTTGTATTCCATTTTAGGAGAATAACTTTGGACTTATGGTTTACAGAATCCTTTCACTATTTGGAGCATAAAACTTCTCTAGTTGATTTCAGGAAGTTGCCTTTTTTCATTTTCGTTGAATCACTTACTCTTTCGCAGCAGTATTCCAAGTATTCATTTAAGTTTTGAATTATCCTTTGAATGACGCAGAAAAGTCCTCCTCATCGAATCGAGTCAAACGTCCTAGTGCCTACAGTGTATTATTCGCCCATTTTCCTTTTCCCACTTACAAGTATTCCAGAATATTTAGTCCGAATGGGCACATCGCGTCTGTTATTTAATTAACTCGAGGGAAAAAGAAGAGGCAGTAAGGCGTCGCTCCTTGGAATAGCTACGCGGATGATTTTCACGCCTCTTTGCTGTGCTGCGGACGAATTAAACTAAAGTCCGAAATACCTGTGCTCCATTGAACACTGCGGTCTCCGCCCTCACTCATATCAGTATGCACTCATGTCGATTTGTTGAAAATTCAGTTTGGAAATTTAATATCTTAATGGTTCAAACGATCTTTCGATCTTATAATCTGCTTCTTATGATTTTCTTGATTTTTTGATCTCAAATATGAACTCCATCTACTTCCCAGAACGTGCTATTATTGTTTCCTTGTCATGTACGCAGTTGGTAGCGGTGGTTGCCAACAGATGCAATAACAATACGCGGAATGAAGGGAGGAACGGGGACGCGCGAGATGGGAATCTAAAAGGGGTCTGTCGCGGCGAGGGGGGCAAGGGGGAGAGGTGGTGCGAGGGGGAGTGGGGACCCGCGCCGCGCTTGGAGCGATCGACCCCGGGCAGAAGGAAAACGAAAGCGGTCTCTCTCAGAAGTAGTCAGTCACCGGCCGCTCATCTTGCGGCCCCCGAAGGTAGGGCCTCACCGATGGGCAACGGAGGAGAGACTGCGACAACGCCTTGGAGGTCATCGCACCGCCGGAACATCCTTCGTGGGAAGATGTTGCGGCGGTCACTTACGCGGTCGTTGCACAGAGAGTCTCTTGCCCGTGACTCGAATGTGTTGCCATTGGCTGCATGCGTGACTCCCCCCCTTGAGATGACCACCAAAACTACGCTTTGTCACGAAATTAGTAACTGCTGAGGACAGTTCTCGCGGATACTACGATTTGTTTTGGCAGAAATAACAGCTCGAATTTTTATTTTACATAACCAGGGGCATGTGAAAAAAAAGCATTTCAATATTTTTTTACTGGCAACGAAGTCAGTCGATGTGATCCGGTTCGATTTTAAGCTGTAAATGCAATGTCGTAGAATTTCTACATTTACGCTATAGGTTCAGCACCCTTTAAACATATTTCACATTTTGTTGACATTTTTAAGAAAATATTGAATTCTTCAATAGCATAGTAGTTTGAGAGTTTTTGTTGGGTAAAACGTTTTCATTCTTAAAGTCTCCCTGTGATATTTAAATCAAAATTTTGAAAATGAAATGATGCAGAGACAAGATTACTGAACACGAAAGGAAATGTTTCTAAAAATGGTAAAAAAAGGTTTTCATGACCTCTAAGTAAGTGCATTCTAAAAATGAGGTCCATTCGTGGATTCGCGAAAACCTCGTAAGCTTTCACCCGCCTAGTTATCGTGTCAGAAGGTGAATTAGTATTTTGATAATTACTTAAAGATTTAAGCAATCCTTTAATTTGCTTTGGTGAGAAATAAATTTCGACCGTATATGTTTGAGAAAGAGAAATGGGCATATGAAGCTTACTCTGACACGCTGAATTATGTAAAAACATGACCACATATTTAGGACCATACTTTTTTCACTCATACGGCCCATGTATAAGTATATTACTTTTTTCAACAATTAAAAAACCATTCTTCGAACTATAACCACCAATTACATATATTTCTTTGGTGAAAACAGACAGACCTTATCAAATATCATAGCTGAATAATTATGTTTAAGATTCAAATAACAGAACGATGCTCTGAAATTATTACTTATCCACAACGGTTCAATCTCCCAGAGCGGAAAAAATATGAATTCAGAATCCATGACAAATTCCTTAGATTGCGCTGCTAATTTCAAACCAACACGGGCAAATCTTTTATAATTATCTTGTAGTTTTACAGCCGACCTAAAGATGCATAAAAAGTTTAAGGAACTGTGGTTTAAAATACGAATACAAATAGGATGAGGTTTTGAACTTGGGCAGATTGAGACAAGAGCATTTTAGCGGGATAAACTTTGAGGCCAAAGGTGTGAGGTGACTATGAATGAAAATTCGTAATCGGGAGGAAGCTTAGGAGAAAGTGGGAGAGGTGGCCAGTCACGTCGTCCGCTTAGCGGAAGGACACAAATTGCCATGGGAAGGGGAAGGGAGCTAATACGTATTTCTGGGGGATATAATCCCCGCTGTTTACTTTTTCACGGGGAAATCTCTGTTCTTGTCACGCTTGCGCCGGGGAAAACCTTCCTCCCGGGCGCTATCCACGCACGACATGTAACCACGAGGGCGCGGAGGGGCACACGCCCCTGGTGGCGGTCGGCCAGCCCCTTCGGCCGACTGCCAAGGGGCGCGGGGTTCGGAGGGCCCATTCCGAGAAGCGGCGGGGACAACCCCTCCGCCCCTGCCCCGTCTCCCGCCCTCCGGTGCATTGCGCACGTGGACGCGCGACATCACGCTCCAATGAGCATCAGAGCGCCAACTCTTGCTTTTGATGTGAACTTTATGACGATGATAACTAAACCTTAGTTTCAAATATTTTTTCCCTCAACTTTAATTAAAGAGGAAAGTAAGGCACGTTCTTTGGAATAATTCATAAAACGGCGATGTTTCAATGGGGAGTCAATAGTATCTTCAGGTTCGGAAAGACATACTGAAGAGAGAGACCTCGAAAAGTAATTCATCTTCCATCCTCGGTACAAAAATATCTACATGAGGGTAACTTTTTTAATAATTATTGCTAAAAAAATAATCAATATAGAAACTTAATTCTTATTTTTTATTGTCAAGACTTCTTTAAATAGTCAACATCCAGAGTTATGCATTCCTCCCCGAGTTCCTTGAACTTTCGAAGGCCGTCATTGTAGAACTCAGCAGATTGCTTCGAAAGTCTTTGTTTCACCTCTCGAATGAACGTCACTTATGTTGTCAAATCTCTGACCCCCACCATTTTTGCGTTGTGGGTATAAAAAAGCTGCTTGGGGCGAGATCGTAAGAAAAGGGTGAATGTGGCACTATTTCAAAGCGACATCGCTTTGATTCCTGAACCGCACCTCCTCGAGATGCGTGAGCAGGTGCATTCTCGGCGAGGAGACGGATGCCTTGGGTGATCATATCGCGCCGTTTCTTTTTTACAGCATTACGAACTTTGCTCAGCAGTGTGCAGTAATTGGTGAAGGTCTGATCCCTCTCCAGGTAGTCTATCAAGACCACGACAGTCACAAAAAAACAGACAGCATGACCTTCCCTGGAGACTTGTACACCTTAGCCTTCTTTGGTGGGGGATTCTCTGTGCTTCCACTCCTTGTTCATCTAATTGCTCATATTGATAGATCCAAGATACATCCATTGTTACCAGGTGACCAAAATATCCTCTTCGTCTAGCTCCAAAAGATTCAACATCTCCCTTGACAGTTTGCTTCGTGTTTGTTTCTGAAAAGAAGTCAGTAGTGGTGGAACCCAGGGAGCTGACACTTTTGACATGTGCAGTTCTTCGTATATAAATGTCCGCAATCTGCCGTAACTAATATCAGTCTCATTCATGAGGCATTCATTCATGGCATATTCATGAATATTTGGTTGGTTGTTCTTCGGTCTAATTTAAGGATAAAGTCCTCCACTTGTGCCTTCAACTTGGCAGCGTCGTCCTTGAGTGATGATACTAACGTTGATCATCGCGGTAGAGGCCTTTGAGAAGGTGATTAATCGAAGACGTCCCGATTTGCGAATGAGAATCTTAGGAAGGCTTCAAGGGAAAGTGGTCGAAGGTGTGGGTTGCGTGAGTTAGGAGACGCGATCACCAGGGAGGAGGGAAGCGAGCGAGAACACTAGGATCCGATAGGCGGGTTTGAGGGTGGAGGGCTGTGAGTGGGTAAGTGAGGAAGTGAAACATTCACCCGGGGTTAAATTGAACATAGAAGGAGGTATATAATGTACGAGTAGATTGAAGAGGACAGTGATGGGAGAGAACAAGGCTACACTATTCGAAAACCTCTCTTGTTCTTTAACGAAGAAAAAACAGCTCTATTCCTTTAGAGACCTAAAGGTCGTGATCAATGAATAAATAAATAAATTACCATCTATTCACAACAATCAAAGAATATAATGATCACAAATTTTCCTTCATGCGTCTCTGTTCATATCTATGAATTCAAAATGATTTCATCGATTTCTTTGCGACGAGTTTTGACGACAGTAAATCTTACTTCTGCATACAGTACGGTTAAAGATTCCGTGAAGATTTATATATTTTAAAGTATGTGAAGCTGGTATATTTTAAATGCACGCGGTCTTTGTGCAGTTTTTCAAAATTAATGCATCAATTTGATAACTACCCGAGTTTTTTTTTATCTTTTTTCTGCATTAAAAAGTTAATAGAGTCAAGTTTCTATCTTTGAATTACAGAAAACGTCTATCGGTATTATTATTAGGCAATCTACCGTTTAAGGTAGGTTTTTGGATGGACACAACTATCAAATAAACATTTTGTAACTCCAAACAAAACCCAATTATACAATATCGTTTTAGTCAATCTCATAATTATGCACAATTTCGTCATTTATTGGCCTGTATCTCCTTCGAGACAGATGTTCAAAAAATGGAAGCGAGAAAACAAGCCCGACTTTCCAACACCGCCTATTGTTTCCTACGGGGTGGAGTCGTCGGTATATGTGCCATGTCTCCTTCACTTGCTGCATTTTCAGTTTCCGTGTTCCAATCACCCCAAGTCTACTCCCTATGCCATCAAACAAACACGGTGGCCGATTGAAATCTCATGGCACACGAGAGGTCAACGAGAGGCACCAAATAATAGGACATTATGTCGTCATCCATTGTTTTGTTAATCTCTTCAAAAAATTCAACGAACATAACGGCTAAAGAAAAGAGCCTGGAGATATATCCAGGAAAACACGTATGGAGGGTCTCACCAAACTACAGTTACTGAGTACGGAACTGGTAGGGAACTACGTAGAAAGACAACATTGTCCGCATGAATGAGTCAATTGTTTTGGAAGAATTAATCGAGAATCATCGACTGCAGTGCTCTTTGAAATATAAATGCGGTGAGCAATCAGTTCGTTCCCCGAAATGCATTTTGGAAGAAGACAGAACATGGCCATCGTTTGGGAAGGGTATGATATAATAATTCAACGTATTTCTACGGCTGCAGCAGCATGCAAGAACCGGCCGGCGATTTCGTCAATGTTTCCTTTCCCCTCGAATCAGCCTCCAAATACGAAATTGCAGTCATCTCTGAGCCACCGGCCAAACCAAGGTCCCTCCCCCCGGACCGTGTCGTCGGCGCCTTTGCTATTTATATCGAGTGATGCCGTCGGTCGCGAGAATGACTCGCCGGTGAGCCGCGAGGAGGCGCTGCGAAGGGGTCCGCGGAAACGCCGAGCCGGCCCCGGGAGGGGGTTCCCGCGTGTTCTTGAGGCGAGTGACGGTGGAAGCGAACTGAAGGAACGGACGTCGCGTCGCTTCTCGCGTCATAAGATTGCTGCTGGAGAGTCACAAGGGAAGGCGGTACGAGACTTGAGCCGATTCTGAGGCGCCCTCGAAACGAAACTGGCGTGGTAGTAAAAATTTCGGTGAAGAGGAAGGAAGGGTTGCTCTTCAGGACACCCAGAAAAGGACAATGCAAAAAAATCCAGATACCATACAATAATTAATAACTAAGTAAGGGCGAATATTCAAGTACACTCATTAAGACTAGTAGCCGAAAAGACCAATGGCCACAGAAAGTCAAACGTGCAAAGATATTGCGGGAGATGCCGCGACCGTAACTTTAACAGAGTCATCCGCTAATGTGCATAAGCATTGATCAGTTGAGATCAAGGGTCAAGTCGAATGATTTTTATGCTTTGAAAAATTTGAATTAGTAGACACAGATCGTGTTAAGGTTGTCAAAAAGACGGAACGAAGCAACAGTTAGCTTGAGTAACGAGAATGAGGCCTGTCCAATTCTGCGCAAAGTATCCCTTTCTCCCTTAATTCCGCCCAACACTACTATCCTTCACTATTCCGACCTTTTCATTTCTTGCCTGACCTTCTCCCTTCTACCAAAGACTTCAGTGTTCCATCGCACATATAATCGCTCTGCATCCATCTTTCCTGTCTCCTTATTATTTCTCCCAACAATGCTCTCTCCTCCCCTCTCATCATACCTAGCCCTCGTCATTTGTTTTCCTTTTTGTCCACTTCACTTTCTCCATCCTTCTCCACACCCACATTTCAAAAGCCTCCAATCTACGCCTATCGCCCTGCTTCAACGACCATGTGACCAGGCCGTACATAACTACGCTCCATAAAAAAGTTTTGTAGATTCTTAATATTCTTATTTCATGTCATTAATCTCCTCCTGGTAAAAGACTTTGTCTAACGCAATTCTTCTCCTTATGCCCTTACTAAGTTAACCATATCGGTAAAAAAAAACTTTCTAGATAAGTTAATTGTTTCATCAGCCATAAATTATGGACTCTTATTTAAGAGCTGTATTTTAATATTAAAAAAAAAACCTTTCCTCTTTCTAAAAACAGTATATCCTTTGAGTAACGTAATGTCATGAAAGTCGAACATAATGAATAACTGATCGTAACACTTTTCCACTTGATAAAATTTATTTTACGACCGAGTTTCGATGCATTACACCATCATCGGGTCAGATCAGATCTGATGATGATATAATACATCTAAACCGGCCGTAAAATAAATTTTATGAAGTAGAAAAGTGCTATGAAGAGTAATTCAGCATTTTCTTTCTTTTTACATTCATTCTCCTCCTCTACCCATAACACAAACGTGCCAATGAGCTCAGCAATACTTGCAATCCCTTGGATGACTGACAAGCTTAATCTTAATTAACAGCAAACCCAGCTGATTTTACGAATTTCCCTCCGACGTTCGCTCGTATCTTCAGTTCTCCTCATTCCTCTTCAACTATTACCCCCACGTATGCATTGAAAACTATGAACCCAGTCTCACTCCGTATCCTAACGCTGCCCATACCGAGTCTCCTTCCGCTATTCGTACCTTGGTAGTCTGAAATGCACATGCTACAAATAAGTCACATATCCCTCCAAACTACACCTTTTTTCCGCGATGCGTTCATTAATTAGGCACACCCTATTTACTCCATTGAACGTCTTTTCGTAATCTACGAAACTTAACTAATTCATCCTGATTTAGTCCTATGTCCTTTTCTATTTTATGCCTAATTCCTGACATCACCTATCCCCCTTTGCGAAACCAAATTAATCATCCCCAATGTAATCATTTGTACTCATCACAACCCTATTACTGATGACCCCGAGAACCACTTTAGCAACGTGCGTAATCAAACTTTTTTGTTTCATGGTCTTTACACATGGCTGTCTTTTTCTATTTGAGGATGGGAACTAACGCTGAAATGATGAAACCCTCCAGCCTAACTCCTTCCCCATGCTGTGAAGTAGTTCCGCGGGAGTATTGCCTGCCTCCACAGATTTATTTAATTTCAATCCATTATTCCCTTTCTATTTCACCATCAAGTATGCATAAGTTTAACATTTCTAACCTTAGAGTTCTTCCTCCACGTCATTCTATTTCTATGTTAAAATGAGCTGGTCTAATATATTCAACAAATAGGTTCCCCTGTATACAATATTGTTTCTATCTGCCTTGAATGTTTTCTGGTTTGATTATTATCTTTCCTGATTCATCTTTGATTGTTTGGAAGGATTTACTCTTCTTCCTTCCAGTCGATGATTTCACCTTCCCGAATAGCACACGAAACAATCTCACTCTTCTTTTATAAACTTTTATATCCTCACTCATGTCTCTTACACTCCGCTTCTTTCTCCCTACAAGTTTCCCACCTCAGTTAATTACTATTCAACTCTTTATACTTTCTTCTACCAAACTTTCATGATACATTCCTCCATTTGCTTATATCGTTTATATCCCTAATCAACTCGTCCGTAATTCAAATTTTTCTTGTTCTTTTCCTATTTTTCTGTTTCAGTAATTTCGTTCGCAGATTTCGATATCACTTTTTATGTTCCCATTTTTCTCCCAATGTACCTATTCTCCCTGCGTCTGCGTAAATTATTCTATTGAAAGATCATTCATAAGTTTAACTACTCCTTAATGGTACTCCTTTCTTTTCGGCCAATTTTTTCTCCTACATTTCATTACCTCATCTGCCATCTCCCATTTACCTTCTTGAATATAATGTTACATTTCATTGGTACTATATTATCATATGAATCCAACTCCGCTCCCGGAAAACTATGCAAATCAATCATTCCATTCCTAAATCTGTGCCTATCCATAATGTTCTCTGATATCTTTCTAGGCCCCCGGGCATTATCCATTCATAATTACGCCTATCTTAATGTCTAAACTAAGTTTCATGATGATAACCCCTGTCTCCACCAGAATTCAATTGCCTTCTCCCCGCGGTCATTCCTCGTACCTAAACCGTAATCCCCCACCTCATCACCATCTCTTCTTCGCATATCGTCTCGCTCCATCTTCTAATCACCGGCAAATGTTTCCCCCTAGTAAAATCAGCCATTACTTCTTTTAATTTACCGTGTATCCTGTCGGATGCTTTCTCATAATGATTTCTTGGTGGCATGTATACCTGAACAATGACCATGTTCGTTGGTTCTGCGTTTACCTCTACTAGTAATATTCTACCTGTTGCTTTCTGTATGTTGATTACGCTTCTTCTTACCTTTTTATTATATGGCAACTTTTTACTATGGCAACGCCTCGATGGCTCTCGTCCCCTCCGCTGGATATTACTACATAACTATTGCTCCAGTAATCTGCGCTTTACCTTCTGGAAATATAATTATAAACCAGTGATGTCGGAGAATAATCACTGTTACTAATGGAAAAACTGGACAGTTTTCAGATAGTGTGCTCATGTGAATAATTAATACTTTCCTTGGCCTACCTAATGTGTATTTACAATTATTTCAAGCTTTACCGGAGTTCTTTTATTTTAAATGCCCATGGGCAGCGGTGATGGGAAGCATTTATTGCAAAGTGCTACTGATAAATACGTAAAAATGTTCATCACGCCATGGAAAACAGCTGCCCCTGTGTGTAGGGAAAACGGCGATTTTGGCGATGAGAGAATATGAATCGGATAACACAGAGAACAGCTGAAAATGTAGTGGCATTGATGCCCGCGTGGTAGACTTGGAAGCGCAGCGAGCGAATGAATGTGCACTCGAGTATTCCATCGAACTTTGTCGCAATCTGCGAGCGGTGAAGGCGGACGAGAGGCGAGGAGAGGGCGCGAGCGAGACTGCTTCCAGACCACGGAGAGGCGAAAGGTGCGATGAAGTGGCGATTACATATGCACGCATGAACGGGTCAACTCCTGCCTCCTCGGGCTTCCCCCACGACGCACTCCCAGAAAAGATCCGAGTCTCCCTTTCCCGGAAGGCGTTTGGCAGCTCCTGGCTCCCTGGCTTGATTTGCGCTCCATCCATCTTGTTTCCCACCCCCCCCCACCTTCCAAACCCAGCTCTCCGCCCCACTGGGGTGATAGTTATAACGTAATATATGTAGAGCGGATGAGAAGAGAGCGGAGGCCCTTCTGGTGATTTTCCATTACGAGTGTCCCATTTTGCCCTGTGAGACGATTCCCCATGAAAAGAGTGTTTTCTGGAATAGGTAACGAATTTAAAATAATACATTATTTCGATTGACATCATATTCTTGTATTACCAAAGACTCGACTAAATGTCTTCACAAAATTTACCAGAAACACTTGAACATTATGAATTACCTAGCAAGATAGACGGCGCTGGAAAGTGCCTGTAATTTATGACTCGTGGAAATCAAAATATATTTACGATTGCAACAATTTTAGAGTGCAAAAATCATTCGCCTTGACTGAGTTTCGAACCCGGATTCTTCGATATACGGACGAGTAATTTAGCCAGTTAAGCTCCCGAGGCGTCCTCTTACTCTCCGCAATTGTCGCATTGTAATGGACATTTAGCGGACTGTGACTTAAATTACTGTCGCGGAAAGCCTTTTAGTTTCTTGGGATTCATTAACGAACACCCCTTTTCTGATGAAAAAATTTCGATTCATTTCGATTTTGTTATTAAGCTGATACATGTATCGATAATGAATGTTTGCATAAGATATGCTGTATATTAAATTGCATACACATGAGATAAAATTGCATAACTTTAGTTATGAGTATAATTATCAAAATCCAGATCAAAAACCCTCCAAATAAATTAAGCATATTTCTTAAATCTGAATAATAATGACTATAGCATCTCAGAATTTACATTTAGCATTCGGCAGTAATGCAATTGGTCAACAGTGGACTGGCCCACAAACCAATCCCGCCAAAGCCAATATACAAGGCAATATTAGTCATTCCAGAAATTAAGTTGCTCAAATTAAATTTGTAAGGCGTTCATAATATTAATTTGCTCATAAAAACATTTTTTTAAATAATAAATTTGATATTTTTTAATCTCACGGCAATTAGAGACGACTTAATGTAGAGAGGGCTCATGCAACTGGGAAAAAATCCAATTTCGGTTTTAAGATAACAGAACAAGCGAATGCGATGATGTACTTTCGCAAAGTGTTTTAAGTTATATTTTTTATAAAAAGGCATTTTAAATATATTCTATCCGTTTAAAACTATTGCTATAGGATAACGATGAAGATGAAGGTAAAGACGAAGTTTCTAACAAAGTCTTTGGATTATTTGGTCTTGAATAAACTCAGAAATAAAATCTACTAGAAGAACTAGTTACGCACTCTCGTAAAATGTGTTCAAATAGTTCACCGAAGATCATATTGGAAGAAACCATGGAAGGATATAATGAAAGAAGAAAGTCGAGATTGAATCGCAAAAATATTTGCATTTCAAGCAAACAAAGGAATTAAATGCGTCAGCTGAAGAGAGAATTTAGTCACCCCATGCTTCGCAACCCGAAAATTATAATCGATGAATACGGTATTTAGGTCAATTTCTCTTTTAGAGTGTCAGTAAATAAAATACTTTTAAATACGTATTTAGCAATCGGAAATATTCTATAGCGATATCTTTTTAATGCAAGATAATACCAGCAGATAAATTCAATCGAAGCCAGTTACTTCGGAAACCCCAGCGTCTTGGCTTCCCCCCCCGGCAAAATACGTACACCCCTCCACCCCCGTGCCCCCAGTCTCAGTATTCCAATGAGTAAGTGGTCCTGTGAGGCGACTCCGACGCCAGAGTAACGCCCCCTCCCCCTTAGACCAAGGAGGGGCGGCAGGACAAGGACCCCTCTCTCTGAACGGGTGGGCGCCCTCCGACAGCGGCCCACTTTCCCGCAGTGCCGGCGAGAGCGACGGGCCGCACACCTGCTCCGCGAAGACCCTCGCTCCACCGTCATCTTCCGAAAGAGGAGGGGGGGAAGATACACGCGGACTCGGGGGAAGGGGGAGGGGTGGAGAGGGAAAGGAGGGAGTGGGGTGACGCAGCGGGGAAACACCATCGAGAGCCAAAATTAATAAAACGAAAACATTATGAGATCGTAAAAAAAAACTTAAATTGCTCCGACCGGAGGGGCGTTAATGTGTTGGGAGAAGAAACCCGCCTCCTGGCAAATTGTTCGTGGTAGATGAAATTAGTAAAGCGGATTAAGGCGGTTCACACGACGGTCGTTGATTCATGGGGAACCACTGTATGTGTGTGCGTATATATATATATATATATCATTATATATTTAATCATAGAAGCACAAAGAAAGTACACTCACATGTAGTTTTGACATTTTGAAGGCACGGCCATCATCAACAGAATCTGTAAAAATCTGGGGGGGGGGGAAATATATATCTATATTTATATAAAACTTATGTGAGAGTCTCACGAATGTGAATAATAATGTAAATTATTTTGCGTTATATTTAATGTATATTATTATTCACACACATATGTGTGTGTGTATATATAATCAGAGCAGTATACACAGCCAAATCAAATCCCTTCGATGCGGATGCGACTGCGGTGGACGATCTGGTCCGCTTCCAGAAGTGGGGTACGTACCCCGAACCGGAAGTGGGGTACCACTGGTGGCAAGATGGTAGGGGGTTAAGACCACGCGGTTGGCACCCCCCCCCACCCCCGACCCCCCGGCACAGCCCGCCTCCACCCTCGGGTACGTTAATTGGCTGGACCGCCTCCAGCAGGTGCGAGGCACACGCCGTGATAAAATTAAATGGGTAGAGATCGGCGATTGAGGGGAAGACCGCTTTCACCGTTGGGGGGGGGGGGGGCAGGAATCGGTGGCCGCAAGTTTGAATGGGGACGAGAGTGCGAGGCGGCCGTTGTCCTGAGCGGCCCGCACCGTTTTGTCCCTAATGAAACTCACGCTAAGAAGAATACGCATGTTCCTACTTCGAGTTTCGATGGCGACGGAAGAGACGACCTCTCGTATTTAAGGGAATGATTTTTCAAGAGGCAACGTAGAATTTTCTCAAAAGAACTAAGTGGTGATGCCCGAAAGGGATTATTCATCAACGAAAAATGAGTAATTATAACAATAAAAATTTTTAATTACTAAAGATAAATAAATTTCTAATATCAAGAAAATTTACCCATAAGCGTATCTCACTCTCACTAACATGATCAAATCTACAAATAACAGACATAGTACAATTTACCCTTTTCCTGATGTCTCTCTCAAATTGCCCAATATCCACTCCAATAGCAACAACCCTTGTACTCATTTCCTTCCTGAATACAAACTGTTCCTCACCAACGATTTATTTCATTTCCATTATCAATCCTTTGCCCAATTTTCTCAGCATGATTTTCCTGGCAGTCGATATTAGACTTGATTATCCGATGTTCTTTGCATTTTCTGCCCCATTCTTCTTTGCTAATGGAATCATTTCAGCCCTAAGGAAGTCGCCGGGTCATGCACCCATCCCATACATATCTTTTAACACAATCTTCAAGTAATCTCTATCTTGCCTCTCTCCTGAAGGCATTTGATTAGTTTTACCACATATATCATCCACATAAGGGTATCCCCCGTTCTTTGTACCCTTGATCTCTGCCAATATTTCTTCCATCCATATGTTTTCCTCTTCCAAATTCCCTGTCTACATGCACATAATTTCCTTTTCCTGTTTCAGGAGGTCTAGTGGTTTTTTATTCCACTCCACACAGCCCCTCTATACACTTTCTCCAACTGGCCAGGGTGTCGGCTGCCGACGTTTTGATGGCTCACTCTGCCATCATCGTCAGAGCGTTGATGATGGCGGTAGGGGGATGGGAATATGGTGGACTTGGCAATCGAAGAGTCAGCAGGACATTAAAAACCCGCCGGAAAACCCGCGAAGACGTCATTAGAATCGAACGCCAGCAAAGCATCAAATCTTATACTTTTGCGATCTTCCTTTCCGATACGATAATTTATTTCTTAAATACTCTCCCGGGTCTTACCCTAAATTTCCTTAAATAGGTCACCTTTATTGATTTCACTTCAGCTAATGGGGATTACTTTCCTATTCACTGGAACCCTTTACCATAGACATAGGAGGAAGTTTTGCGTTCTGATGACCTCCCGAGCGGTTCTAGTGGGAGCAATGGAAATTCTAGACTACGTATGCTTTGTATGATGCTGTCTTGGCATGTCTCCATATGAGTGCTATTGTCTTCGACTTCACGCTATTACTGGCATGGAGTCACCAGGGACCCTCTCAAACTACATACGCCGCGTTTAGTCCAAGCAGGACCGCCTCGAGCAGGATTTCCCACGCAAGGATGGCCTTGAAGAAGGAGGAAGGATAGGCTTTATATTCGCTTCACTTTCTCCTGTGTTGGTGAGAGCATGTATCCTGGATGGATACTCCTTTCTGGTGCTACCAAACACCTTAGCCTAACTAGTGTTAATTGGTCTCAAAATATCGTTTGCATTATTCATTCTACTCGGAAACTAGAGTTTCTGCAACATGTTTGGAAAATGGAAATAATCTTCAAGCGCAAACTATGACACCGTCGGAGACAGTGGGATAAAAAAGAATCATAGCGGTACAAGGCCTGGCCTAAAGTTTTTGTAAACTGTAAAAACAAGGCCAACCAATCACAGTTGGAGTTATTGGGTGCTCTTTTATTGGGAGAAAAACGCATAGTCCTTGCCTTCATTGATTTTGAAACCCACTGTGGTGGCTCTGCGCTTACGGCAGAGATACATCCCAATTCAAATATCGACCCACGATATAAAACCTATCTATTATATTAATTATAGCATATCGGAAAACGATTCTACATTCAACTGTAACGGTAATGTACCGAAGCGTACGTGATCGCCCTCTTTAACAACATTGCATAGTAAATTTTGCAGATTAACATAATCGTGATATTAGATATCGACGACATTTATCGGCCATCGACATGTCGGTTCCTGCGTATTGTCCACATAAAACAGTGGATATGAACTAAATATTGACACGATGTCAAAATACCACATACAATAACTATAATCTATGTCCCAACATTTTCATCACCAGAAGTAGTTAATGCAAGTGGCTAGGGGAGGTCGTGAAGGCTAGTGGCTAAAGGAGATTCACCTGAATATCAAGCATAACCAGGAACTTTTTTATGAGTTGTTTGGCCATTGATTGGTTCGTTTTCCAAATTACAAGCACCTTGAAAAAAGGCAAAAGAGAAGTGGAGCCTTGCCCCGCGCATCCACTTTCCTTGCGCCCTATTCGGCTGTACCAGTCATTCACCCCTTCGACCCCTCTCCCTCTCTGACCTCATTTCATCCCCCCTCCATCCGCAATCTGCCTTCAACATCATCAGCGAATCCTTAAGGATTGGCGGGAAAACTGGTAAAATAAAACTTCAAATAATCGGGAGGGGGCTTATATGGTCTTATATTGAGTAAAAAAACTTCCTCAAGGATGCATAAAACCCTCGGCCGGAGAGAAGAATTAACATCAGGAAAGTCGTCACTCGAAGATTTTTTGTGGCTTCATGAATATCCGCAAAGAAAGAAGTACGTTTCACTCGTGGAGTTGAGTTCACAAAAAAAACTTAATCCCGATAAAATACGAATTCTTTCGCTTTGTAACAAAATTTGCATGCACCCTACAACAAATGTACTTTCTGAGGTCCTTCAGCAAGAGTCTTCTATTAATCAATTTTAGAAACTCTCGATGACCCTCTAAAAAATAACCTAAACACAGTTCAAATTTAAGAGCTGCCTAAAAAAAGACCAAGGTAGTTCACAAATTTCATTTTGATCCAAATCCTAATCTGCAAACCGAATCCGGGTGCATCTCTCCCGCATTGGAGATAGGAGTCAGTATCATCTTTGCTCCACTCTTTTTCTTGGCGCCTTCCCCTTTAAGCACTCTCCGTCCTAATTCCATTTTCTCGCCTTTTTCGTCGTCTTCCGTAGGTTTCTTGTAGTCGTTTCTCTTTATGTAACGATAACCAGTCGATACCACAAAGCCTGAAGATACGAAGTAATTTCCCATTACATTAAGAGTAATGACATTATAAATAACTAAATAATGCACAACGGAAAGCCAGGATAAATCCTAAATTCTCCGTCATAGAAAACGAACTTAATTCACCCATCAGTTCTGGCCTTTCCCCTGCGCCGCCTGACTTCCCGAAAATATCTGATACCAGAAAATCATACAGCTTAGGTGAGGCAAAGAATGATCAAAGTTTTCACTCAGGATCGAACAGTGGCCATTTGGCCAGTAGCCCAGAACACTGGACCGCCACGCCACACCGTAAATAATAGCTAGTTTTTAATATAGGAATTGATTCAAAAGGTAACTAACCAGCTATTTAGATATTTTAACCAATAGGTGTATAAATTTAAAAGAATTATTTCATAATTAATTATTTTTTTTAAATATTACACAAATTTCAATCAAATTAATGACTCAGTTAACACCACCCGAACTTAAATAAAATCAAGGCACTAACTGTGAAAACATAAATTCCTCTTCCGTATTTGTTGGCAATGAAACCACCTCCAATGCTCCTTAATCATAACTCGAACTGCGGTAACATGGACCTTTGAACTGGAATAATTTGAATATTCTCACGTCTATTGAGTGGATCATAAAGTTCAGTCAAAACCACGTTAAATTTTCAATTAACTCTATAATTATTGTAATGTCAACAGAATGCACGTGCAATTTATTTTCCTGAATAATGCGAGCTAATTTAACGTGCTTACCTCATATGAACACATTATATTATGACTGGCTGAATATGATCGTATTACTTGTATCCTGTACCAACATTTGTCTGCGCTTTTCAATAATACCAGTGACATTTATATTTTTCACGACCCTTATATTTATAACATGCCACTGATAGAAATTAATGGAAGTGAAAAATGTCATTAGCTCCTCTGTCGTCATTCAGGGGCACAGTTTCCCGAAGGATTCAATAAATGGATCTTAAAAAAATTAGGAAAAAATTCCTCAATCGTATAAAAAAAAAATTTCAATACTCATTCAAAAGTGGGTTCTTTTTGTTTACTGCGAGTAAACTTAGAGGTACTCCTCAGATGGACACACAGTTCTTCAAAGGAGAACATGAATCGTTAATTGATTGAGTAAAATTTCTGTACATTCAAGTGAAACATTCCCAATTCACTATTTCTCATGCTTTATTTTCATGAAGAAACAGACACAAAATCAGTGAAGTCGGCAAATGGACCGTGATGTTTGAAAAATAAGATATTTCGCAATAATCAGGATGGGTCGCCGTAACTTCAAAAAGCTACTCGTAAAAAATTGAGCCGACTTGATTCTGGACTCAAATTTTTACGGTAGTATGGCCTGCATTCGGAAGACCTGGTTTTGTATCCCGGTCAAGGCGAAAGATCTTTTTAATCGCATATTTGCTCTCAGGTTGTGCCAACAGAACCTCGCCGGGATCCGTGAAGTTTCCCGTTAATTGTTTTCCTTGAGCTCTCCTTCTATCGTCCGTATTCTATTACTGCCACTTCTTAGTCAGCGAGAACGCCGAGAACAATGCTGTCTCGCGACCAATTGAGCAACTATTCTGGGGAGGTATTTCTGATTGCTACGTAGAGTTATTCCCATTGGACGAACAACGTGGGTGGTCTGAAAAGTTTCCGACCTCTAAAATTTCAGAAAAAATGTCTTGTATCTTTGTTAGGTCGGAAACTTTTCAGACCACCCTTGTATATGCATCCGATATCATTTAGAGAAATTGAGATAACGTGGACCGCTCTCTGTTTTATCCAAAGGTCACGAACGAAACAATACAATACAATGTATAACAAATTCAAGCAAATAAGCCAATGCATACATTATAACGAAAATCCTTGAGACAATGTAATCTTAAATAAATTTCTAGAAACTGCGGGAGATACCGCAACAGTAACTTTTAACGGAGTCATCCGCTAACATGCATTTTATTGCAACAATTTCAGAGAGTAAAAATCATTCGCCTTGACCAATATGGCGCCATCCCGCTCAAGGCGAATGATTTTTACTCTCTGAAATTGTTGCAATAACTTTAAGTTGAAAAAATTATCGTTAACATTGCACAAATGATTTATTTTAAAATACTTAAATTTTCAAATCAAATAATTCATCGTGGCCTCATCAAACATATATCCGCCTTCTTATATGTTATAATCATCGCCCGATAATCTTAGATTTCTTATCTTATTCTATTTTACACTCTTAGAGTTACATAGAAAACTCACACAACCTGTGTAAGTTTTTTTAAGTGAAGAAACACGTGACACAATATAAAATTGTTGTAAGGCATTGATTCGTTGTGTTGGAATGAATCCTGGAGAGCAAAATACGAAAAACTACTCCAAAGAGTGTCAAAGAAATAATTTCGGGTGCGTTGCTGGATTGTGGTCGAAGGAAAAGGAGAAGGGATCGCCACCCAAATGTGTGGGACGCCAAGGGCCTTTCACTTTCCGGCGGAGGGTTACGGGAACCCGAACAGGGGGAATTCTAGAGAGGAAAATAAAACATGGGACAGCAAAAGAATTGCCATAGAAAGGCTTAAAATCACTTCGAGGGTTGTGATAAATACAGAAATCTGAGGCATGTTTGATGCCATTAACGATTACGTGAGGCAACTTGGCAATGGTAGACCTTCATTTGTTGAAAAAATATAAAAAATACTTATGAGAATTACTTTTTAGGCTATATATTCCGAAATAAAACTAGCAAAATAATATTTTTTTATAATATCGAGACACGCATAAATAACTAAATAATACCTCGACGGCGTTTTTCACGCCCCGACCAATATAAGCACACGATTTTCGGTTCGAAAGGTGCTTCAAAGTTTTTCCACGTCGTAAAACATGCCAGATATCAGCGTGGCAACGTCAATCGCTTAACATTTGATATCGTACCATAATTTTTATAATTTTATGATTAGCTCGAGTAATGAAATGATCGAGAAACTTAATACTGAACCATTTTCGATTACACGAATAAAATTTTAAAATATCACTGTAAACATTTAATATATACATATATTTAATTGGCCCTTTGACAGTAGTAGAGTCGCTGTAAGCAAGTAAGCGGCAGCAGCGTGCTCACAAAGGAGCCAGTGATGCCGGAAGAGAGGGAGAGAGTTGACGGCGGGAAAGGGAAAAGGGAAGCGTCCCTTGAGGCATAGAGATGGAGGCATGATAGGGGGGAGGATTCTTGGGGAAGGAGGGGATTCCCCGGGAAGGGGGATGAAGTCACGTGGGAGAGAAGAAGCGGAGAGTCGGGCCGAGTGCCGAGTGTGTCTGGAGAGGTGTGGCGATGACGTCAGGTGGCGGGAGGGGCGTGCGAGACTCGTCGTCTCTCCGAGGCGAGAGCACACTCGTCCTTCGAGGAAGAAGGAAATGAGAGCGTCCGCCGCGCCAGGGAGAGACGAGGGGGGGGGTGTGGCCAGGGGAAGCGCACCATACAATACGCATCCATTTGGTTTCTTGGGAATCGCGGGCGACGATAAACGAGCACACACTCATTGGCTGAGTAATCTTAAGCTCCGTGAATTCGTCCTTCGAAGGATGCGAGCCCCGAAACACACTAACTAAACAAATAAACCTATCAATGCATCACTTCATTCTGCAAACGTCTGTTTACAAAAGAGGGGGGGCTGCTTCCAGGAAACGGGTGAATTTTGGGGGGATAGAACATCAAGGGAACAGAAATAATGAACTCGTAGCTCTGGGGAAATAAATTATCTCGCTGCTTCGCGAATAAATCCGTCGCTGTCTCAGGTTGATAAGAGCGCGAATTTGGTCGCGTGTCTCGGGAGCGTGCGTTTGACACTCCGTGACAACACAATTTGGTTAAGTACAAGCTGGGGAGATGTGCCAAAAAGATCATTTTGTGAGATTTCATGCATTAAATTTCGATTAATTTTAATTTTTTGTGGCTTTTCCAATTTGAATGCTTTCTATCGGAAGAAAGGATTAGGTCGTAAGGAAGACAAAACATTTGTATTTTATATGATGATATTAGTCAAGTGTTATTTGACCCTAAAATCCGCGCACTCGCAAACCAGAGTGTGTAATGGTTATTTGAATGGTTAGTGGTAGGTTCTGCGATGTTGGAGGTATTTATCAAACGATGCAAATCAATGAAAAACTATTCGCACGCCATTGACTTCTACAGCTTCAGATGATTTTTTATGATACCCAAGAGACATGTTCTCCTCCTCTTTTTTCCATAATTACACTCACCCTTCCATTTTAACCATCCAGGGATGACTTATCGCACCTAAATATCTCATCGATTTAATGCTAATTCTGCGGCTCCTTAGCAATGACCATATATTTACGTCACAGTTTTTAGTGTTTTTGACCAAAAATTTTAATAAACTTTGTAATGTTACAAGCTTCCTGGATTTATTCAGTGATATCCAAGGTAAATTAGAACTGATAAAAATTTTTAGACCTTCTGAGAGAAAGAATACCCGGCGATCACCCCATAATTTGTTTCCTCCCCGGCAGCTTCAATTGCATCAGTTTCTGAAGTAGGAGGTGGATTATTTTCAATGGAGTGAAATTGGGAGGGAGCGACAAAAATTGGCGCGAAGAGTCATAAATACTCCTGGGAGTCAATCAAAGGGAGAAGAGAAGATAGGATAAAGAAGGGAGGGGGAGATAGGTTTAATCGAAGTGTGGGAGAATATCTCCAAGTAAGAGCAGGGAATGTGACGGTAGACATTTTCCATGGTTTTCATATTTAGACGGCAAGATCAGAGTTGGGGTGACAATGGAGGCTTTCCATCTGAATAAATAATTACTAAGGAAAAGCAGCACCAAGGTTGGAGAACGATTAATTACAACTCGTATGTGGAGTCTACTTTTCTACGGACGTGAGATTTGGAAAATAGACAGCAGCAGAGAAATTAAAATTGTAGGCAATATTCTACGGGGAAATAAAATGCACGGCCAGAGAGTTGCAAATGAAGAAGTACTTGTAGGAGTGGGCGAAGAAAGAACTTCATGACGGATGCCTGCGCAAAATAAGAGGAAAACTAATCGGGCCTATCCTGAGGCAAGAGAGTTTATGAAAGAGCATAACTGAAGCAGCATACATTTTGCGGGGGAGGGATTAGAGAGGAGAGCAAGGCATGAAGCAAGAGAAGCTAGTAACGGAAGATCTAAGCAGGTACGATGAGGGGCTGAAGAGACCAACGGAAGGGGGAATGGATTGTTTGGAGAGTTGATAAAGTGCAGAGATTAATCTTCCGTGATAATGAGGGACACTTACAAGTTGAAAGGGGAGATCGGGATGGTGCGCTGGTTAGCATACTGGCTTCCAACCGAGATTGGTCCAGATTCGAATCCTTGAGACAGCAGATATTTTTCATTGATATTCCGATCCCTACTTGAGGTGCTTTGTGGAGAGCGATTTGAGTGAGTACGCCGTCCGTCGGATGGAACGTTAAACTGCGGTCCCATTGGCGCCTTTCGACAAGAGTAGGCTAATGCTGACGCCGGGTTTCTCTCCACCATTCTTCCCTTTCCATTTATCCCTAATGGTGCAAATGACCTTAGCTGACGGTCGCCTCCCATAAATACTACTACTAAGTTGAAAGGTAGGAACCAGGCGAAAGTAATCCCACGTGGCGTCTCACCCTCAGTGAGACGAAAGAAAACTTTGTATCCGCGGCAAATAGAATTACAACATGGAAGGCAACATGAAACCATTTCAATTGTTTTCACAAGTAATCATGATTGTCATGGTTACCTAATTGTAGTGCGTGATGGTAAAAAAAGTATAGAGAGAGGGGTGGTCCATTTCCCCCGACTCCTTCGCACGAGGGACCCCCGGCGGTGAAATCGTGCTCTCCCCACTCCCAGAAACGGCTGCCACGGAAACGACCAGCGCGCCCCTTTCCCTCCCCGAGATTCTCGGAAGGGAGCGGATTCGCGCGAAGGGCCGCTCCTCCTCGGAGCAGAACGGGGCTCTCCCTCGCTAAACGACTCCGCCGCCCTCCCCCCTCCCCTGTGCAACGCCTCATAAAAGCCATTTCCCTGAGCATAAACCAAGCGACCGATACATTATTCTCGGAAAGCTCCGGGAACGATTGGTCATTCGGTTCTTTGCGATGCAATGAAATCCAAAATGAAACTGCCGGCGAGTGTAATTAGCGCCGACCGAATCGTGATTATTCACAGCCACTATTCAAAGCAACGGGAATAGTCTACACAGATAATTTATATTGCAGAAGATTTAGAGAATAGAATCGTTTACGATGCAACTTTTCTCAAATATAAACTTAAATGTGCGAAGATAAATAAATTAACAAGAGTATTAATTAGATGGTACTAAACTAGCATTAGTGTTGACAGAGAGCAAATCTAAAATGAAGTTGAGGCAGTGTGCCCAGTTTGCTAACACAAGGAAAACTATTCATAAAAATGAACTGAATAATATTATACATTGCAGGCAAGAGAAAATTGAGATCAAATTATAACAAAGATTGAGAGTTAATAATTGTTTCTCTTTTAAAGTGGACCTTTAAGGGCACGCCAAATGTGTACAATATGATACATCTTCATACACTGAGTTCTCAAAACATCAGTCCTGCGTACAATGACTGCGGTTTCCCGCAAAACATTCAAGTCAATCTGAGAAAAGACACGTCGTAAAGGGAGCCTAAGGGAATTGAGTGGGTTCCCCGAATCGCGTCACAACCACCATTTCCAAAGAGCACTGAGGAAGGGGGCCAAGTCGAGGAAAAAAACGCTGTTGCCAGAACAATCCTTTCTCCTCGCCGCTGGATAATTACTGGATTTGACATCTAGCGCAGTATATCTGCCAAAGATAAAAAATAATATATACATATATCTACCATAGTGTTTATGTAGAATATCAGTTACCCTTGATGGCATTTTTTATGCCTTTTACATGCAAGGCACTTCAACAAGAGATCATTTATTTCCAATGACAGAGCTTTCTACCGATGGTTGACAGTCGTGATAAAAATACAGATGAATTTTCAGTCTTTCAAATAGTAATTACATCCCCCGTATACTACTCCAAACTCTTTTTAATGATATGTCAATATACGATAACCGCAATTAGCCGCAAATCGTCATCATATTTTACTTTTGACATTTTAAAAATTTAGTAGGAACAACCTTTAAGATAGGTTGGAAAAAAATAAACTTTAAAATCTTTTTTTTGCTCTTTTAGGGGTAATTTTATATGAATATTAGTTGCTTGTATAAATATGTCACACTCATATAATCCCAATGAGATGGGTTACCGACCGCTAAAACTATTACATTTATCTTCCCAGGTATGAACTGATAAAATATCTCAGCAATGTGACGAACACAAGTCTCACGGCACAAAGATAAATTTGCAACGTTTGTGTTCCTTCCGAAAAGTAATTTCGACTGACTGCAGACATACAGGCCTGTGAATCTAAAATCAATGTATAAAAAATACTTCTCTAATTTATGTAAAAAGATGTCATCACATTTACTTCTTTTATTTTTTATATAAGACTGATTGCATGATTTTTTTATAAGGTAATCTACCGTTTAAGGTAGGTTTTTGGCTGAACATAACTATTAAATAAATATTTCGTGACTCCTAGCAAAACCCAATCCAGCCCCTACTCTACATCAGGTCCCTCTTCATCTCTGTGTACTTCCTTCCTCCCTTCATCCCGTCAAACATCCCTATCCTGTTCCTGCTCTTTCCTCGCCTGCCTAACATTCTTCCATCCATTACAGTCTTCAACATCCCACTGCCGCTCAATACGCCCTTCATCCATTATCAATTATAATTTTAAAATGTTTCTGTGACATAAGAGCGTGTGTTTGTAACAATAGAATTGGGATATACCCCTCCCATCTTTGGATTCGTGCATTTCTCCTTGTGGTAACGTAAAATACGTTGCACTTCAGCCAATGCATTCGCATTTGCCTAAAATCCAGACTAATTAATAATCGGCAACGATCACAAATTTTGCAGATTGGATTTTAATTCAAATGAAGAGGGTTTCATATGTTTTGTAACGTGTATGGAGGGCGTATCTATTAATTCCCGTTCTTCGTCTCTCCGTCGCAGGGTCGCAGCAGAGGGGCGAGTCAGGGGTTGGGAGGGGGGCGGGGCGAGGAGCTGGTGAAAGGATTCCGTGAAAGCGGGAGCCCCCGAGGGGAGGAATGACCCTAATGACGCCGATGGCGGCCCCCGGGAGGCTCAACTTCCTCGGAAGGTCGGACGGTGGGGGCGGAGGGTCGAAGACCTCCCTGCGGGCCGTCTTCAGGGGCGGTAGGCAGAGCGTGGTCGTGGCCACCACGGAGGAGTCCTCCATGGCCGGCGCCATCCAGGCGCCGCCCAGGACCGCCTCCAGCCGAAGCCATGCCACAACTTCATCTACCAAGTCGGCGACGGCGCCCTCCGCCTCCAGCCCGAACGCCGCCGCGGCGAGGCACGGCGGGAAGGGCGGGCAGAGGCCCTCGGACAAGCCCCCGCCGCCCCCGCAGGCCTCCACCGCCGCCCCCAAGTCCCCCACGGTCTGCCCCTCCTCCCGCCACCATCACTCCCCGCAGTCATCACCGTCGGTGTTCGCGTCGTCGGGGCGGAGTGGCAACTCGGAGGAGCAGACGCCGCTCCTGCAGACGGAGGACTCGACGGAGACCTCGGAGCTGGACGAAGGGCCCGCCTCCTCGGAGGATAAACAGCAGGGCCCCTCAATCGGCGTGCCCCTGCTGGGCTCGCCCATCCCCCACCACCAGCCCAGCTCCCCCTTCTCCTCACCCCCGGCTCTACCCCCGCCCCTCGTGCCGACTCCCGCTCCCGACGCCGCCGCGCCCCCTCCCTTCTCGGCCACGTTCCCGAGAAGCGCCCCCGATCTGCGGGTGGACTTCTCGGGGGAGGCGGACGGGGAGGTGAGGGGGGCGGGAGCGCCGCTCCTCCCCGCCCCTCTTCCGCCGCCCGATATAAACCGCCTATCCGCCCCTTCACCCACCATAGTCACCGTTTCGGTGCAGAAGGCTCCACTGCTACCAGACGAGCACGAGGCGCGCAGCGTTGTGGCCATCACTTGCGAACAGCAGCTACAGCTGAGACAGAAGGCCGAGGCCTTGCTCGTGGACTTGGAGGCGGAAGACCCCTCGGCGGCGGCAGCGGCGGGCCCCCAATCGGAGGCGGAGGACGCGATGACGAGGGAGTCGGAAGTGTTGGCGGCGGTGATGGTGGAGCAACTGGCGGCCTCTTCGGCGAGGTCCTCCGATGCGTCAATCGGGGCCCCGGACGCCGCGACCCTACCCCCCGAGGGTGGGGCCGCGATGGCAAGGGGTCCGCCCCACCAGCTGCCAGATCTCACGGGGACCATGACGGCCCGGGAGCTACATGACTTCGAGATGCGGTACGGGAGCCCGCACCACAGCCACGCCCCGTCGCGGCGACACGGCGGCACCAAGCACCATCGGCACCGGAGGCACCACTCCAGCTCCCACAGGCACCCGTCCCCCAGAGCCACGCAGGGGGGCGGCTCCCCCAAAGGGGGACAAGGGGGTCCACCGGCCCCACACCACCACCACGCCCGCTCTCAGTCTGTGAAGGCGTCCAAGAAGAGGGCGGACTTCCTGTCCCTGCCCCACGCGCAGAGGTCAAGGGTGGCCAGCATGCCCAACGAGCTGGGCAGCGGCAGCGTGAGCGGGGACGATGAGGAAGAGGAGGAGGAATACTATCGCCTGAGGCACTTCAGCATCACGGGCAAGGGCGTGGTGCACAACAGAGGTGACTCCCTCAAGTCAAGGCGCTCCCGGTCCAACAACAGCGTCGCCTCCAGCAACTCCAGCCACAGGTGGGTGGACCCCGGCCTCGCTCGACACGCCCCCCACACTCCTCTCCCCGAATTAAGGAGGCGGACACGAGACGCCCACCGCCCACAGGCAGTCGCCGGGATTCGGACCACACAGTTACATTTTCGGATGTACTTCCTGATTCGCAGGGGCATTTCTCGAAAAATATTATTATACCTATTCCTAAAACGATGAAATTTGACGTGTTAGCAATAACAATTATACAGAAATAAGTGCCCATTTTAATGGAAGTGATTTGTAAAAATAAGGCGTGTGAAGTTGTAAGAACTGAGTTATCTTTAAAGAAAATACCATTACGGAGGGGATATCTGTCGAAGCTAGAAAAATCCAACAAGATATGGTGAATCGAGTACACTTGTAGACGTCTTTTTAAGTCCGCAATCTTCAATTCTAAGAGTTATTGTGAGGGAATATTCGTGGTTTTTTTGCTTTAAAGGGAAAAATATTTTACTCAAAAGGATGATAGAGTCACTGAAGTGTCACCTATAACCTTAGGAAAATGTTGGAAACCATCTGTCACATTGTTTCTCGCTTAAAGGAGTTTTCATTGACTCGTCCTTGAACGAGTGCTGTGTCGAATTAGGACGTCGTGAATTCCGGAAGCCTAGTGAATTTTCTCTTCGTTCGATTGAGAGTCCGTCGTCGCTTTCGCTCGCTTTTTACTAACACTGCTGCGCATGCGCGAAGAAAAATACGCGCAAAGTTTCATTAGTGGCACATGCATCCTAAAATCGGGTTATTTTTGTGTGGTCTCGCTTATCAAAATTTTATATTTCAGGCATGTTTTCGTCCAGAATTTTTTTTTATCTTTCAAGTTTCAGTAAATATTTATCGTTATTGATGGCTCAAGTATTAAAGATGATTTTTCAAAAAATAAGAATGAATTAAGTAAACAGGAATTCGAAGAATTCTCCGGATAAGAAGGCACGTGCACCATGAGGAAAATTCTGTAGCCGAATTGTGAAAGAATAAGACCGCTGTGCCGTTACATTATTATTAATTTGTTGAACACGTCGTCTTAACCAAATTCTTTAATAACACGTATTTTTTTCGGTTTCAAGATGTATTTCTCTTCGATTCTTAAGATTTGTATAATTTTGAATTGAATATTCTCCTCCTGGTTCACATTGAGTCTTGCTTGTATAGGATTCAGTAACTGCAATGGATAGTTTTGACTCGAGTCGTGTTAATAATTATTAATAAAATTCGGTGAGCAAAAAATGGCGTCATGTGTAAACAACACGCGACATCTTTACATGGGAATGCGTAGAAGGCAAAAGCGTCCGGCGATGGAGCACCTGCTGAGCGTGAAACAAAAGTGAAAAGGGAAAGCGAAAGTGGCATTGTATTTAATTGGAACGATCTTGGAGACGGACAGAAATACAAAGTGCTTCTGTCCTCGGGTTTGAGAAGGATACGAGGGGAAGAAGGGAAAGGAGGACTGTTATAAACGTCTCTTCCTCACCTCGTCAAACAATCCGTCATGGAAGGGACACCTACTCACAGGTAGAAACAAATGAATTCATGGCTGGCGTGCGCGGGATGAAACGAGACCCTCTTTCGAAGCTTGCGAGAGAGTGATGGGAGGGATGGGCGGATATGTGACCCTTTCCCTGAGTGCTCGAAATGGAGGGGGGGAGTTTTAAAGGGGCTTGAAGAGCGCACATTTATCCCCTTCGGTTCAACAAGGACAAATTTTCAGGGCGACTCTTCTCCAAAATACCAGAGAACTCGTGCGAATTCTCGGTTAGAGAAAAGATCTAACGTGTGTCAGACATTACCCCGCAGTGAAAACATTTAACCTAAATACTAAAAACAAACCGTTTATAAAATCGGGAATGATTTTCACAGAAGTTTTTGAAATTTTAATGAATTCCATTGGATTTATTTTAAATAACATTAAGAACTAAATCGGCTTGGAATTCTGATTCTTTTCCTGAGTAAAACTGAGTATCGTCATCGCTAATTAAAATAACAGTAGTTTACCACTTCGTGCAGTATGACATTCGTATCGACATGTGGTTTTCCGACTAATTCATTAATATTCAAAAATTGAAAAATAAAGAACTTGACTTTTCCACATAGATTTTCTATGTGGAAAAACCAAGTTGTTAACTTTACAATTTCAATGTGAAGATTTTCCACAAAGTCACGCCAGAAACTGTTTTACTCATTTATATTCGTTAATCTGTCATTGTCGAAGATCATCTCAGGATTATCGTAAATTAGGATTTGATATTTCAAGAGATTTGATGAGAGGCTTTAGTTTCTGTAGCTGATTGCGTCAGAAAACCTTTCATAAATACACATTCGGTCCGTTTAGACCTTTCGGTTTCGCCCCGATTAGCGCCTTGAAAGCGGAGCTAGATTTTCGCCGAAAGGCCACTCAAGATGATTCCACGAATCAGTCGTTTCCCCCTTACGTGTGTGTTTGTGTGTGTGTATATATATATACACATACGCACGTACGCACACTCTATACCCGCGACGCGCGCAACAGAAGGGCGTGGACGGGAGGAGGGGTAGTTGGATGCGGACCAAAATCTTTCGGAGCCGACTCTCTTCGCCACACACACACACACTTCCCAATGCCGCTAACAATGGCTGATGAGGACGACTGTGACTAAGACAAGCTCCTCTTTTACTCTGGTCTGGAAGTATTTTTAAAAACTCTGAAGGAAATATATTTCTTAGAATAAGTCACGCCCGCCTATCCTCCCCCATCTCGCTCAAGGAAATACTACGAAAGATCTTAATCCTTTGTTCTTATTTAAGAGGTAAAAATTCGACCTTCAAGGAGAGGTAGTCGTCGGATCGGTCTAGTGTTAAAACCAGAAGTTCCACACACTATTCACCAAGTAAAACAAGTTAATTGAAGAAGATCTTCCAATAAAGTCTTCTAAAACCCTGTAAAAATTAATCACTATGAGCCGTAAAATGACAGCATTGGACGATGGGGATGATAAACATGTAGTAAATCTATTATTCTTTAGTCTTTCATAACTCATGATGCATACTTATTCATATTTTTATATTTTACGACCTTTGAAGATTTCTTGCCGCGCCAAGGAAAAAAAGATGTCTTGACAGGGACTAGTTATCGCCGATATAATCTCCTCTTTAAATGCTATATTATTCTAAAATCGTTTGGATAAAATCAAAACATATCCACAACAAGTGCTTGACTGACTCCTCAAATAAAAGTATACCGTGACTCGTCGGCGCAGGCCTCGGTAATCCCCGAGAGCCTCGCTGTCACTCTACGTCACTCACTCCTCACGAACCGCAGCCCTGCCAATGTCGCAAAATGAAAGACTGAGTGTCTGACTGGAGCACGTCACCCACGGCTTTTTTCTTCTCCGTCATGGTGATTTTGAGTTGAATTATCTTGGGTAACAAAAGTGAATTTGGTGGCCAAAAATATGAAATATTGAAGCCGGAGGAATGCCTTGAAATTTATACTATTTCAATGGCAACCACGTTTATATTCTTATTAAAACCATCAATCGATAAGAAAAAATCCATTTTAAATGGAAATTTCATAAAATACATTGGGTTAAGTCCAAAAATGGAGCGAATGGTTGATCGGGAGAAATAACTACCACCAGAGTGAATTGATTAGAATCCGGAAATTCCGAGGAACCGCCTCGCCAAATTCATCCCGCCTCTCGTCGCCGCGTCATAAGCTGAACGAAAAGTCAGTCTCCTCTCGCGAAAGTTCCGCGTAACTTCTTCGTGCAGTTTCGGCCACGAATTGGCGGTCAGCGCTCCTCCTGGGATGTAGGCAACATTTCATGCAATTTTGGTTGCCCACCTCGCAGGCGCAGGAGAGTTTCCAACTGCATTCCCTGGTCCATTCTATCTCCGAACCATTTCATATTGATGACGACACACTCCGAACTCCCAGTTTTGAGAATGCATTAACAGTACACCATCGAGCATCATAAATAACGTTACTGCGATGAAACATTCAAACGCATGTCAAGATGAAGCAAGATGAAAACGCAGTTAAAACGTTATCAGCCATTTGAAATCGGTAACCATGGTGCATTATAAATAATCACACCATTACGGTTGATTTTGATTGATGTGGTCATGCAGTAAAAACTCACTGGAAAAATCGCCAATGGGCATGAGAAATTTTCTTTAAGTTTTTGTTTAATATCTTTCGGAATTAATACATTCCGAGGAATCACATTGATGCGCTACAAAATGAAGCGTCTCAAGTGAAAAGTTTATGTAAATATTTCATACTTTGAAGTTTCTTTGAAATAATAGCTTTGTATTTTTTGCTAATGCAAATTTTTTCCTCAACTGTCACCGCGATATCACATCATCGCGTATTTCCACCTGGTGTTACCTCGCATGAACTGGTCATGGAGAATGAAATTATCTCTAATTGTGGTGTTCTTGTCTCAATCACAATTCTATTCTACCTTTAACGTACAACTGAAATTAACGTGGTCTCTTAGGAAAAACCATTCTATAGATTTGCGACCATTTGCTCATCAGTACCATAGAGAAGGAATCTTTTTCAACGTATCTTCTCAAATATTAAACTAGCTAGTATTTTAACTACCGGAAGATTGCAGATTTACTCTTGGGGCAAAAATATCAATATGTTTTGCGAAAATGAAAACATCGGCAACAAAAATTTTAAAAAATATGTAAAAATTTGCAAACGAGGCACAAACGCAACAAGTTCGACAAATTAAAATGAAATACAACTTATATTTACGTTACATTTTAAACCGCATTTTGTCCCTATTTCTCAAAGCAATTTTTCCATTGAAAAATAAGTAATCATTAAAATAAATATCTTATCTAACATGAATTCAAGATTGGGGTGAAAGATTTTAATAGACTGCTTCGACTTTCGGCCGCCCTAACGCGCCCTTTGATCTCCTCTCTCCATGCAGCACGGAGTTCCTGCTGGGTGGCATGATCGGAGGAATCTGCTCGTACCCGGGCTCGGCCCGCACCAGCGGCGAGGTGTCCCTGGCCTCGTCGAGGGGCTCGAGCGCCAGCGGCGTGTGCGGAGGAGCCGTCGGCGGCGGGAGCAACGCGTCCTTTTGCTGCGCTGGCGTTTCGCCCCCGGGCGCCCCTCCCGGTGCCGAGCCCGGCACGGCCGCCCTCCCCTACCGGGTCGTCATGCTCGGCTCCTCCGGCGTCGGGAAGTCTTCGCTCGTCTCACAGTTCATGACCTCCGAGTACATGCACGCCTATGACACGTCGCTCGGTGAGTGATATCCCTCAACTCTCCCGAAAGAAATGACACTCCCTGCCTCCCTCTTTACGGGTTAACTCTCAATAGTACCTCAAATGAGGACATGAAGGTTCATAAATTCATGCCAGAATACAAATTCTAAGTTCAATGAATGGAATAGATAGCGAGTATCTCAGCGTGCAATTTGAGATTTTAAATCAGAAAAACAATGCCGAATCAAAAATATCATATATAATAAAAATTTTGTGTTTTTCGTAAGAAATTTGCTTGCCAATTCTAAGTTCATCCTCTTTATTTTTTTGAGGAGCTATTTTGCGCGACTAGTCCCTCACGGTATTCGCTTAGAAGTAAAGGAATGGTTAGAAAAAAACGATTAAAACATTCCAAACGAGAGAAAAGATTGAAATGGAAAGATAGGGACGACTCCGGTTAGAGAGAGAGAGAGAGAGGCATAGGTACTATCACAACGCCCCCGCGGGGGACGGAAACGGGAGGGAAAAACGAAAGAGGGCTTTCGGGCATGGATATTTGTTGGTGCGGGGAAGGAGGAGGAGTTACATCGGGAACTAGATGCAGGGAATCAGAGGAAAAAAGAAATATAGAAAGGATTACGCGTGCGTGGATGGAGATAAACTCATAATACGTACTATAGAGGCCCTTCCGGAAACTGTATCTAATGCCACAATGTCTCTGAGGCGCATCGCTTCCCGGATGAACGCGATGTTAGTGTGACATGGTGAGCTGTTTGTGGAGTCATTTGACACAGTATCGCCGAGAGGGGGAGAAGAAGGGGGGTATGAACGGGTGGAGGGTGTGCAACCCATCTGACGGGGGCTGGAAGGGAGGACGGGGAAGGGCGAAGGGCCGCCACATCGCATCGATTGCACAATACTGCACGTCAAGCCTCGAACTCTTGGAGGCTGTGTGCACCGATGCATTCTCAAGCGGTGTTCACTGTGCTTAGTTCCCCTCGCTGCCCCCCGCGCCAGCCTCATGGTCAGCGGACTCCCACCCCACTCCCTTGTTTACTCCGGGAATATCCGGAATGGAGGAAGGGGGGCGACCCTCGGCGATGCATACCACCGACCGAGTGGTCGCTCGATAGCGCCCACCCTCACCGACCATGTCTAATGGTCGCGTGGGCACGGGGAGCCCCCCTAACCCAAAGGTGCCCACCCCTTTTCACTCATTGTTGTTGAAAAAGCCCTTACCCTGTTGTTGGTTCCATTCGCAGATGAGGAGTTTGGCGAGAAGTCCGTGTCGGTGCTCCTCGACGGAGAGGAGTCGGAGCTGACGTTCATCGACCACCCCAGCTCCGAGATGTCGGTGAGTACTCCCGCCCTCGCGGAACGACGGCGCTGTACGTAAAATGCGAGTGTGGGTGTGGCCATTTCACTAGAAATTAGTTCCCACGCTCGATTAACATTACCTACACGAAAAGTTTTAAACATTCAATAAAGAGCATTGGGAATACTTTCACTCAGAGGCACTCAGAGGCATTCATAGTCATTCACTCCAACCACATATCGTACACCTTCGCTAAAATTAGTATGAACAGGCTCATGTCATGACTAGCCGTGTGCGTACCATCTGAAATTCGTCATTATTTGTTCAAACACTCGTTTTTAAAATTGTAATTATTGGAAGGATAACCCACAATGCCGTATGAATATTGAAGTTATTTTCATTTACTATTTCAATTCAATAAAATTCTATATTAAAACTTAATTGGACACTGACGCTCGATGAAATTAATCGCTGATAAGTGGAGGACATTTCTTTACTCTGGTCCTCGTTGACACGAGCGTGGTGTTTACATGTAAAACATTTATCATTAAAGCCCACATAAACCTAAAACCTGCATTTAAATCAATCACTTTGAAGCTATTTAAATGGGATACACGTGAAAGTAGGTGAGTCCAATCAAGTCGTTACATGTATCAATCTTTCTCTAGATGAGGTCAGTGCGATCGCCACTCGTTCTCATGGTTCGATTCGTTCGATGTGAGCCGTGGCCGTGGTGGAAACTGTTCGCGAAATGGGACCGTTCGTGAATAAATTAGGAACGACTCCCAAGACATTGATTCTCTGACTCCTCTGCCCCATGAGTACTCGTATGGGACTGATGATTTGTTCTCAAAACAAATCCACGATGAAAAACAAGCGCGTCTGCAATTGACACGAATCCGTTGGTCCATTCCCTATTTTGAGCAGGCTGGCTCGTCCTCATTTTTCGTTCATTTTTAATGGTTCAAACGTTTTACTCAAAAAACATAAACCTGCAATTAATCATGCATTTCTCCAGACGTACAATTCAATCATCATGATTGAGTTATGACATTTGGTTATCGTTTAAAAACTAAGGATGTGTTCAGGGGCCCAAATCTATAATAACAACTTTCAGGCCAACAAAATTTTTTTTAATTGACGTTTTTATAAATCAAACCACTTTACTTTTTCACATAAAGTTTTTAATTTTCACGATCCATGTTAAATTAAAAAGTTTATGTGGAAAAGTCAAGTGGTTTGATTTATAAAAACGTCAGTATGAAGATTTTCCACCAAGTTACGCCAGAAACTGTTTTTTTTAATTGTTCCTCCTTCGGAAGGTGCTAAATAACCCCTTTTGGAACAGAATGGACACTGCAGACGGGCATCGTGATTCGACTGATTTGAAATAATTATTGGAAAAGTAAGAATAGCATGAGCCAACAGTTAGATCCCCACACCTTCGCTGGTCATTGCATCGCATGCCTCCGCAATGACTGACGAGGATGCACGCGATCGAGGCTAGACATGCTCCGCGCACAGACAACCCCGCCAGCGGCCACCGATCTGGCAATTGGAGCATAAGACGCCATCCATAATAATGTGATATACAGGCTTACGTCACACTGAATCAACAGAAATGCACCCACGCACGATTCCCACGACCTACAAAGTGTTCTGTATCTATTCTCCGAAGTCCCAGAGGTCACCTTTCGTACACTCGAGTGCTGTCGTATCCAAAGGAGGGTCACCCCCCCTTCCCGTTCACCAACTTCCAGTGGCTCACCTAACGTGTGGCATGTACCCCCCAAATTATTGTCAAACATCTGCAATTTTTACGGATGAGTAACCAGATACGAAACGATAATCGTGTTGGCAATGCTTTTGAACTCAGTTTTTTTTAAATGCCCTCCGCAAGGAAATGCGATCCTTGGGGAAAGCGCTACTCGACACTTACCTTCGGTAACACCGAATCCTACCGCCGGGCCGCCCTCGCCTCCATCCTCGCCCCATTTCCTGCCTACTTGCCCTCCTGCCTCGACTGCTTTCCAGGCTGATACTGCGCACGTTCCGCTTGCCACCCATCAAACCCCGCGGAATGTTGGCAATCTAACCACGAAGTTCGAACTGTGGTATTTCACTCATTCTCGTTGATAAACTAAAACACAAAAAGGTTGTAATCACGAAAATATGGCACCATATCCCCCGAGTTAATTGGCAGAAAGAAAAACTCCAATGGCCGAACTCTTGCACATAATTGAAGTTTTTGTTTCTGTTTATTTACTCAAGGCCGTAGAGCTTAAATATCATAATTTCACCCGGGGTGAAATGTTTGCAGATGAACCTCATTGTTTTTTAAACAGATTTTAGAGTTATATTAAGAAGAACATAAAAAAACTTATTTGTTTCTATTATTTGGGTCACACGGGCAAGATAACAGATTCCCCGGTTAGTAGCACGTGCCCACGAGACTAAAGCACTAACCTCCAACCTCTCTCCACAGCCCGAGAACTGCATCAGCACGTACGAGGCGCACGCTTACGTGGTAGTGTACTCGACGTCGGACCGGGCGTCCGTGGCAGTGGCAGAGGAGACGCTCCAGGGCCTCTGGAAGTCCGCCTCCGTATCCACCCGCGCCGTCATCCTCGTCGCCAACAAAACAGACCTCGTCCGCTCGAGAGTGGTCACCACAGAAGGTGAGTCATTTGAATGGGCCGGAGTTGCATTGCGACGGTGAGGGCATTGTCGCGCCACTGTCAAGGTCTGGCCAACACCGCCGAGGCCGTCGACGGCGAGTCAGGGATTGAACGGGTGGGGGGAGGGGCTCTTTTGCCATGCATTTTACGCATTTGGGATTTTCGGGATCTTCGCATATTTTCACGTATTGCGTTAATGGCGCTTACGCTTTAGCTTGAAACAAATGTTGAGAGATGTATATGGGTTGAATAATTAGCGATCGATATTGTTTCATTTGTCATTTGTTTCATTTTTTTTAAATTTCCAATAGAAGGTACTTTCATACTCGTACTTTATTGTGAGATTGCAATTTACAGGAATATTCAATGCCACCGCGTGTGTACTTGTCTACATTGTGGCATTGAATATTGTGTACATGTGTATGTGTGTTTATATATATGTATACACACGCACATAAACACAATGTGTGTATATATATATGTACATATTGTGTACATGTGTATGTGTGTGTATACACACACACACACACACACACACACATATATATATATATATATATATATATATATATATATATATATATATATATATATATATATATATATATATATATATATATATATATATATATCACACACACACATACACACTTAGGAAAAACCGGTCGTGCTACCACGGCTAAATTCTGTATGAAAATGCATTAAAAGTATTTTGCTCTCCTACCTTTTTCGTAAACAGATTTCCACGGAGACAACATCCATATTTTCTCAAATAATATTTTATATCCGTAATAGCTGATTTTAATAGGCCACCCAAGATTATTGGGGAACGTAGCCACATGGTATTCTTTAAAAAAATGTATCTACAAGCTAAATAATACAGCGTTTATACCCGAATTTGAAGAGAAATTTTTCTCTGAAATTCTTTACGACTCGGTTTTGTACTTCGATTCTTACAGCAAGAAAAACAATTTTTTAAATTTTCTTTTGGACTTTTAACGTGGGATAAGTTGACGTCCAGAGTACCTAGCGCCCTCAAATACGGGCCTCCCATCCTATCTCACATTCGGGTGTATGCGCCGGTGCAATTGCCAACGAGCGTGATGTGAAATAATCGATGATTGGGGTGGATGTTGCAGAGGGCAAGTCCATGGCCACGTCATACGACTGCAAGTTCATCGAGACGTCTGTGGGCATCCAGCACAACGTAGACGAGCTGCTGGTTGGCATCCTCACGCAGATCCGCCTCAAGCTGGAGGACCCTGAGCGGAGCCGCGCCCTCTTCCGCAAGAGGAGCTCCCGCAGGAGGAACCGCTCCTCCGCAGCGACGACGGCGGCTTCGGCGACGGGAGACGGCGCCGTGGGCGGGCCGGGGGCGGCGGGGAGCGGGTCCGCGGGCAGCGGGAACAAGTACAGGGGCTCTAAGAGCGCGGGGGTCACCAGCAGCAGCCTCAAGATGGCGAGGGGCCTCCTGGAGAAGGTGTGGCCGTCGAGGTGCGACTCCAAGTCCAAGTCATGCGAAAACCTGCATGTCCTCTAAGAGGGGAGGTTGGTGCGCGGGTGGGGTGGGGAGGTGAGTGAGTGTGGCGGCATGTGGCGACTTCTGTTTCAAGGTGGAAATCTCACTCCACACCCTTGGGATGCAGAAGTGTGAACCTTCTTCCTCTCACTGCTGCTGCCGCTATGCTGCTCTTCCTCTTCGAGTTTAGTGGAGGAGAAACCATTATGATCTCGTTCTTCAAGACTATACTCTTTATTGCTCTAAGAAATAGTCACCTTTCCTCCACTGAGACAGGCACCTTCACTCAATTTTCTCCTTCCGCTCCATATATGTATAAACAGACATTCTTTTCTCTCCATCTCTCCTTCTTTGTGATGGCATTAGATGAAAAAGAAAAGAAAAATCTTGACTGCTACTTTGGACTCGCTGGTCAGTCTTAACAGCGTGAACTGGCAACAACCAGACGACTGTCCTCGTGTGAAAGTCGCTCCTCCGTCCCCGGCTGGAGGGGGAGCGAATGCCCTTGCCAGTGGAGCACTGGAGGGCAGGGAGCAACCTCAACCGCGTTGAGTTCCTGATTCCTCAATTCGGAAAGTGAAAAAAACCCTTCGAAACGCAGAGGACACTGCCATGCTCAAGAACAATGCCAACATTTAACTTTCTCCGTATATCTCGTCCATCTTCAGCCCAAAAACATCCTTTGCTTTCAACAAAGAGCTTGGAGAAAAAAGTAAAATGATCTCATAACCACGCAGGGGCAGACATTTTATTTCCTTGCGTGGTGCTCTAGCTTCAATGCCCTTTTAAATGTGTGTACATGTGTGTGCTTGTGTGGTTATGTTTGTGTGAGCGTGTGTGTGCGTGTTCCCCTTTAAAAATGGCTTAATTTGAGTCTGCCTTTCATTCAGCACAGGACTCCTTTAACGTTTTTGCTTGATTCTTAGAAGATGCAAATTTTCCAGTCCTATTTTTAATGAGCTGTTCATTCTGTCACACTAAAATTCTTTGGCTCTCTGAAAAACACGACTGAGACTGATGATTGTACGCAAGACAAACATTTAGAGTAAATTCAACAATACAAAATGCCTTATGCAAATGAGAAAACACTCATCAATACCATGAGAGAAGGGGTCTCGAAACAATGCTCCAAAAGAATGGTTCTGAACAAATGTCGAGGGAAAATCCAGATGAAAATATATATGAGGTTTAATTTTTGTACTGTAAATGATATATTTCAATGTTACTTTTAAAAATTTACTCACTCAAAATATGAACCAGAATACTAAAATGAATGATAATGATGGAAATGTTGGATGCTCATATTAGGTGCTGTCCCATCGGCTTTGTTACTCAGTATTCTAAGCTCAATTGCTATGCAGTATGCTCAGGTTTGAAGTAGTAGCGTTTGAATGTGGCTGGGGTGAGGGAACCATTGCCGCTCACACCCACTATAGCACGTAATAAAGACATGCGTGATGGATCAGAACTAACCTATGGCAATGGAAGAACCAAATCATGACACCAATTATTACAGTTTAGAAATTTTTAAATAATATATTAATGTAAAACTTTTAAAATTGATAATTTCAATGCCTCAGTGTTAGATGTATTGACGACATCTGAGCAAAAGGGTACTTTTTATAGCCAGAAATATTACTGAAATAATGCTTAATGGATGAAAAAACAGTGAAGCAGTCAACATGTTGCTCCAGGCTAGTTTCTATTTGTATTGAGGAATCAAGAGAATCAAGACAGATTTATAGCACACCTAAGCATCCATTCTTCAAACCACAAAGGGATGTGTTATAGCCTTCTTCAAATTGATCGCAGCTTAACTCATCTCTTTGAAGTACACTGTACCTATTGGTGCCCCAGAGATGCATGCCTAGATACATGACAGCTACAATTGATCATTGTGGACCACTAGGAATAGTTAAATTAAGCCATTATAAATCCTTCAGCCATGTTAACACATTTCCAATATTCCATCCCATTGTGATGGATATGTGTAATTGAACATGTATGTTTTTTATCAATGATTCCGGAGATGTGATTTTTGTCAAAAAGGTCAAACCTCCCCTTATGTTCCATGTGTGATGTAGCCCTCTTGATTTTTTTATAGAACCCAAGACAAAGGAAAGGATTTTAGAGTACAGATTTTGATGAATGCCAATGAATGAGTAGTTTGTATTTGCAATATATTTATATGTCAATCTGTGAGAAGAGTTTTAAAATATTCCATGTTGTTATATAAATATATACATGAAATGTTCTATATAATTATATATACATATATATTATATATATATTTAGACCCAAATTATATTATTTGTAAGTAATGGGCTTTTTATATACATATAATAATAATTAAAACAAGGTAAATAAGAGTATGTGATTGTATCATTGTACTGTGTTGCTGAGTGTTAGTTGTGCTTCAAAGAGCAACCCCCCATGCATACTTCCCAAGAGAATATTCAGAGATGAGCTTTAGAGAGAAATAGGAATGAAGCAAGGAAAGCACCTCAATGGCTTATAATACATTGTGTCCTGTTGACACCATCATAATATATAGCATTTGCCATTACTCATTACTTTTTTGGCTTCTGTCAAAATGAAGCAAGGACTACCCTCTCAAAAAATACATATGCTCCAAGGATATCCAAAGTAAATAACACAGTATGCTTGCAAAGAGTAACAATAAGATAGTATGACTTCAATTGAAGAAATTCTTTCAGTTAGGAGACATCAATTCAATCCTAAATGTTTCAGACTGAAGTTGTATAAATTAGGTGAACATTTCACTTCCAATGCTTTGTTATTCCATGCCACATTTTTTTTGAACCTGCAATAATAATTCTCTTACACTGTCCATCAAGAAGATATTTTTTCAACAAATAAAACAGTTGATGGGGAGTATTTCATGATTCACAGCAATATGAACCCCAAGCACTGGGCAATAAAGTAATCTGGGGTCAATATCTATCATATCAAGAGAAAGAGAGGCTCTGTCTGAGATGAACCAAGAGAATGAGGTGTATTAAATGAATCAAATAATATTGCTTTTCAGTTAAAAGACTTCATTGCTGCCATGAGTGCAGTGTATGTATTATGACCCCTCCCCCCACATCAATCAGCTACCCACAAGTTTCATACGCAATGCTCGCCTTGTGCCTTCTCCACACAGACATGTAACTCACGTGCACAATCACATTTTGTACACAAGCAAAGAGGACCCCCTCCAATTGGGGACCATGCAAAAAAAATATGAAATACTGTATCATTTAAGGAAGTCTGCACAGACAACTAGGAATTCCTTAACTCATTAATATTTAATGGACAAAAATGGTTATTTCAACCTATGAGATGGCACAAAGTAAAATGGATGAGGCATTTATAATAAATCAGGAACTCATGAGAAATTCAGAAATATAGGATCTAACAGAATTATTCATCAACATCAGCGTGATATAAGAAATGCACTTATTTTTTACAATAAGTTTATACTCTGGAATAAATTATTGGACTCAACTTGCAGCACCCATCATCTATGCATTTTATACACAAGTCGGCTGAAGCTATAGAGTTTGTAAAAAGGAAATTCATAGGTAATAAATCAGATTATAAGACTTAACTGTTGATCTCATTCTGGAGAAAAGGCAAACATTTAGGGTTGTATACTTATTAATCCAGGCATACCTAATTTGGTGTAAATGGTGGATATTGTTGAATCAAACACCTGACTTTTCCACAATTTCTTTTACATATGTGGCAGCCAGTTTCACTGTAGAGAGGCATCAGTTGCCAGCATTTTGAAGCTACATGTAACATATGTACTATGTTGGAGAGATGAGGATTGCAATGGAAGTATTTTTCAAAGATATACTCTATTTAATGCAAAAAATCATGATAAATCAGATATATTGCTTAGAAAGTTGAATTTATAATGCAAAATGATCACTTTTACAATGGAGAAAGATATTTTGGAGTCATCAGTATTTGAGATCACATTATTCCATTCCAAATTAGAATGTGATTTCTTGTTCTACAAAAAGCTACCTTCCACAGATCATATTCTAAGATGCCCAAAGACTCTCCATACCATTTTAGTATTCAAGCATACCTTTTCTTACATAATGGTCTTCACTCTATCATCCCCAAAAGAGCTTCATTCCAATAATGGACTGAAATTACGTAAAAAATCTTCAAATTGAACATTGAAGCTGATTCCATGGTTTTAGATGGCATGGTTTCCTCTCCCCTTATTTAGAACTTACTTGAAATGTATCCCCTTTCCTTCATTGATGATCTATCATACATTTCCATGTTCATTGCCCACATTCCTTTGGATATCCTTTTACTCACCCATTGCCTTCAATGATATCATGCCAAAGAAAAACTTTTCTGAAATCTGTCTCCTCAAGATATTGTCCAACCACACAATATCATGCCTTGTATATGTTCAGGAATTGGATGAGGCATCCTGATATCAACCAAAGAAATTAATTGTTGGATGTTAAAAAAATGTCTACCCCACTCCCATTTTTTCATAAACAATAGCTATGCTATTCCCTAAAAAGGGTATTCACGCAAACCATTCAAAACACCTTTTCAAGTAAAAATGGCTTCAATATTAACATCTTAGAATAATCTTAATGAGTAATTTCTCTAGCCTCCTTCCTCCTCATATTCGCATTTCAAATTCCCTCCAGAGGTCAGTCACCTCAAACCCCTCTTTGGCCTCTTGTCTGGCACTATCCCAGCCTATCCCATCCCATGCCTTCCTCACCTATTTTACCCTCATATCCCTCCCTGAAAAACTCCCACAAGCAAAATACACCAACCTTCAGCTTCTCATTGAGAGACTCCCTGCACCCCTATTCTATTCCCCCCCCTCCAACCCTTTAAAGTGGGAGCTTCAAAAAGATGTCAAATGATGCCTCATAAAGATGAAACAGGATACAGATTATGCCGTGTAAAATTGTGGAAAAGTACAGAGGCATCTAGTTGTATGGCTTTAGAATTGCTTATACAGTATGCTGATAAAACCAGGATGAATTTAAGTAATGATATAATTCAAAATGTGACTCTCTAGTTGACATGAATACCCAATGTTGCCAATTTTGGTTAGTGATAATTCTCATTTATAAAGAAGCTAGGAGTGATTTGAAATGATTAACAACATAAGGTCCATTAAGAACAAAAATAATTTGATGAATGTAATAATTAAAAGTAAATATTGCCAGAAATTATTAAATGTGAGTGCATAAATAGCTTTAAAACAAATTCTAACGTTTACAAAATTTTTCACATTTCTTTTCACAGAAAAACAAAATCTTGAAGTGTCTTGTTTATTATTTCCAAATATCAGAGTGCAGATCCCATAGTCTTCCTTATTATTATTTGTTATCACATGAATTCCCACTCTTTCTGATCCATAGACATTTCCCATCAGAAAAAGATAACAGCTAAGTCCTAAGCGATAGGACTGCATGCACGAAATTCGTGATTTTAAGATGTGTGGTTACGCAGTTAGATAAAAGTGATACATACATGAAAATAAATTATTAATTACTTATCTTAATACAATAACTACTCTACAATAAGGATATTTTCCTCATAAATATCACAAAACAAGACAATGACATTAATTTGAGCAAGTTTTGGTTGATAACTTTGACAGCCAATTGAAATTTTGTTGGGTTGAAATGCTCATCAGCTGATTAAGTTTTAATGTATGGTGAATGCACAAAAAATAATTACTGAACTAACTCTCACAATACCACATTAGAGTTCCACATCATTACACACCGGGATTGCATCACCAATGGATACTGGCCCAGAAAAATCAAATACCCAAAATCTGCTTTTGACATTACCAGCCCACATAAAATTAACTATTTCTAAGAACACAAACAGATCCCCTTATTTTGTGAGGTTTCAGGAAATCACATGTATCACTGCAAATACTATGTAATAAAGAGGGTGCAATAAAAAGTGATTTATCAATCACTCACAAAGAAAATCAAAATAAGCTGTTATCGTAACTTGAAAGATATTTTCTGTAAAATTGAAACGTGTACAAAGAATAATATTTCTATGGCAGTTTCAAATAGCATAATCTGACATTTTCAAAACAAAGACTTTGATAGAAGAGATTTAAAGCCACAGTTATGAGGTGTTGGTAGTCAGTAGGTGATCCACATTGCCCATATGTACATCTGAACAGAAAGAAAGTTAGGATATGTGTGGAAAAGATAGAATACTGTAAATCCTCTCAACCAATGTTATTTGCAATAGAAGCTGTTGTTGTTTTAAATGTTCAAGTATTGCTTTCACTTATCTTCTTAAAAATAGTAATAGATCATCTATGTATTTTTGGTTGATAACTCATATTGTCTCATATCAATATTAATATATTTCAAATTTTTGAATATGTGACAAAATGTTCGGAAATTTCGGGTACAAGAAAGTCACTGTTTATGTCTGGCTAATATAATAGCCTATTTCTAATTTGTTGAAAGTGTTAGTATATGATGTTGTCCATTACTTATCATTAGATTTAACAATTTTACAAAAGCATGTTGAGAGATCCAGAGTAAGGTATATAAACATTCATGAAAAATGTTTACCTGTTGTGAAACACCAAATGAAACATTATAGCTGTTGTATAATTTGCTCCAATCAACTAGGTGGATTTTATAAAATTTTTACTGTGAGACTATTTCATGTGTAGTCAACATTAAGAACCATTGTCATTATTGCTTGAAAGAAAGATGATACTAAATTAACTGGCATTCATTCAGGTATGAATAATTAATAAAAACAATGTAATATTCACCAAAAGAAAAAATATTCCAGAAAATGGCCATGATACTTTCATATACTTCATCTTTTCTTGTTTATATTTCCTAGGCTTAACATGGTTACACGACAACCACACATACATAAATACACATATACATACATATTACATATATATATACACATGCAAATACACATGTATATGCATGTGTGTGTGTTTGTTTACAAAAGCATATATGTATGTATGTATCCCTTTCAGAAGGTTTTAAATTAATATTGACACCTAGCACAAAAATGAAGCAATGCAATTTTAAATATTAAAAAGACATTCTCTTTTAAACTATTTAATAAACATAACCATAATTTTCTCATAACAAGAGCATTTTTTATTGAAAAGACTCATATCTTATCTTAACAAGTATGTCCAAATCTTGTTAGCAAGAAGGGTAATTGTTACATCAATAAATATGATGAATACAATTTCTATAGCACATAATAACAATTGAACTTGGTAAAAATTGAACAAAAAGTTTTCCATTCATCATTCTACAAGCAAGACCATATGAGAGAATTAGTGAGTGCCATACTACTTTGATAGCATTGAATGTTTTAGGTTGTAAGATGTTTCCTACAAATACTGTTTTCCTTGAAAAGTATTTCAAAGCATATGATTGAATTATTCTGCGAAATCATTCAATATATGTACATGATGAGTGTTTTTTTCCCTTTTTTGCAAGCATTTGTATAGTCTAGTTTTATTTTTTACATAATTTACATCAATAAAATATGTATTTCTTTTTCTACCATGTTTACTTTCTATTTTTTGCCAATTTCCTTTGTATTGTATTCTTCCATATCAAGTTTAAGGATAATTTTATAAATAAAGCTGTGAACTTTTATACATCTGATCTTATTTCTTAATAAAACACACCCATCTTCCCAGCTGTTGCAAATGTTCCCCGTCATGAAACTATTAAGGTAAGAGGCAGATTTTTCTTTAAATTGAATATTGCAGCCCATGAATTTTCACTGCTTTACACTGAAATAGGGCTTGCTGATATTACAGGAATGCAGCTGATAACTGCAAAGGCCTACATCTTCTCAGAATAAAGACACAGTTTTGGTTTTTGAATATTTCGGTGGCCCAACCACCTTTCTCTATGGAATGAAGAAAACTGAAGATGCAGGTGATGGACAGGACAGGCATAGGGAGGAAGGGTAAGGAGATTGAGGAGGCATAGGGGGGGGGGGGGAAGAGGGGGGGTTAGTGGTTGACTTGAATGGGTAGTCTACCATGACCTACCAAACCGACCTTTGATGCACGTGTGTGTGTTTTTTATATTTATATAAACAATATATATATAGCGGGTCGCGGTAGTCCAGTGGGTAGAGCATTGGACTACTGACCGGAGGCTCCCGGGTTCGATTCCCGGGCAAGGCACTCTGGGCACCTGCAGCTCCACCCAAGCTCCACCCGGGTTGATTACTGTGTTTATGGTTTATATATATATATATATAAACAGTTTATCAGAGTTGATCAGTTAAATGGTGGGTGAATTTCTAATGCCATCAGGCTTAGTATTGGGTGAAGTCTACCATCACCTAACAAACTGACCTTTGGTATATTTATATACCACACACACACAAACACACATACAAAATATTTCTATGTATACATATACAGACATGCCAACTTTCAAAAATGAAAAATCGGGAGGACATGCCAACTTTCAAAAATGAAAAATCGGGAGATTTTTAGAAGTGTATCACGAAGTAATCACTTTTAATTACCACAATATTTGCATGGCACCTTAATCCCTTTATGACACTTTGCCAATTTTTAATGAATGTCACACTTTATTAACATGTTAAGCTAAGTACACAATTTGAACAGTTCATCAAGAACGTAAGAAGGAAAAATCGTGAGTCTCCCGCTTAAATCGGGAGAGTTGGCATGTCTGCATATACATACATGTATATGTATACATATATAAACTTTGTTTGTGTGGTAGTAGTTTTTATGGGAGGCAACCGAGAAATAGAAAGCATTCAAATATAAACCATTGGGTCCAATTTTATCATACAAATTGGTGTAAAGGTAATAATTCTTTTCATGTTCAGTAGTAGTAGGGTTTATGGGAGACGTTATTAAGGATGGATTGGAAAGGAAGGGTGGAGAGAAACCTGGCATCGGCAGTAGCTTACTCTTGTCAAAAGGCACCAAAGGGTTCACATTTAACGTCCCATCCGATGGAGGTCGCACTCACTCAAAGTGCTCTCCACAAAGCATCTCAAGTAGGGATCGGGATACATTTGTTGTCTCTAGGATTTGAACCCGGGCCCTCTTGGTGGGAAGCCTGTACGTTAGCCACCACGCCACACCAATCCTCCTTTGTATGTGTGTTTGTGTATATATATATATATACCAAAGTTCAGTTCGGTACGTTATGGTAGACTTCACCCAATACTAAGCCTGATGGCATAAGAAATTCACACACCATTTAACTGATCAACTCTGATAAACTCCATTTAACTGAGTTAGATAAGCCGAGAACCTGGCAATACTAAAGTGAATTAAGTAAAAGTAGGGGAGAGGAGATCAAATAGAATGAAAGGAGCCTTCCCAGAAAGAGCAATCTGGCACGAGAGAATAAGATATCTTGGACTAATCATTCCTTAGACCTATTTATTAAGACCTCAAAAATCCTTAATTATTTCCACAATCAATAAGCTCTGTGAGACTTTGGGAAAGAAAGGAAATATGAAATGGGTATGAGAGTGATCCGAATTTCAGGATGCATACCTACTTTGCAAAAACCAATGCAGAAAAATTTCGCAGGAATGGGTAATGTGTATCTTTTATCGATGAGACTGAACTATGTGATTTGAATTACATGAGAAATTTAAAATAAATACAATTAGATATATCAGTCTTTGATGCCAGCAAAAGATGTTTTCAAAATATGCTTGGGCAGTTCTAAAAAGAAAGACAGCAGTGAATGTTATAGTCACTTCTCACAACATTCTGAAGGTAAGAGAGCCCCTGAAAGTTTTAAGTGATGAAGAGATTGAATTCGCAAATTGTAAATTTATAAAATTCCTCATTGATAATTGGATCCAAATTATACACCACTAGCAATCTGGACATAAATACAATCATAACATACATACTTGTATGTCATGGTGGAAGAGTTTGGCAGAATTTTACTAATAAACACAAATAAAACTGAAAACTATTTTCAACAGTAGTTCAGATCCCTCATATGACTTAGAAGAACCCTTAATGGTGAACCCACCAAAGGTTCTTTTTATCGGAAGGAACCTTCAACAAACCAAATATATCGGAGTACAGAATTTGAAATAGGAGGCATGTCACCTTCCCAGTTAGAGGCAGGCTGAAATGCCTTTCAACTGCCCTGCATCCATGTTCGGGAGCATAGATGCACAACTTAAGTACATACAAGTTAAACTTTAAATGCAATACTGTACAACAATCTTCTCTTTAGGTTACAAAGGGTTATACTAATTTTAATTTCTCATGCAACTCATAGTTATGTTAATTATTTTGATGCTATCAAAATTTGTATTAAAGGTAACTATTTTCTATGCCTTTAAGACACATTCTACTTAGGTTAGGCCAAGGCATTTTACCTAGGTTGAGTGCCTGTGGATGCTGAGTTTATCATGAGAGATGGCATGTAATAGCAGAGGGGTGACATCCCTGTTAGCACAATGCATATAAGTTTCTCAGCAACACTACATGTGAGATATAACTAAATGTACTACATTGTATACATGATCAATTTATTTGGGAAGCTTTTTAGGAAATATTAAAACTATTGCTTACTATTGGCTTGATACAGTGACATTATTGAGATCTGTAATAAAAGCAACCATTACTTATTCCTGATGCAGGGAAAAAATACCCAATAGTATTTTTCTGGTGAAATAACTTGCTTCTTGGAGGTCTAAATTTCATGATATTATTTTAAATCCAGGTTTCCCTATCAAATACCAGGTTTTTTCCAAGTTAAAAACAAAATTCCATTTTAATTCCTGGTTTCCAGGATTATCCAGGCTAGTGGACATCCTACCACTAAAAATATTATGACTTTAACTTGTTGCAAAAATTATTTTTGTTAATTTTGCAGGTCATATTTACCCATGCACCTGTGTCACTTGAATTGTGGTCTCATTTGAGGTTATCATTCAAAAAAACCCACCAAAGTGGGAACTCAAGAAATCTGTTTAAGTAAATCTGCCTCTGCCAAGGTCTCAACACAAAATTACCAGCGTGATAAGTCATGACATTGATATCCCACGCAGCTAAAGTTATTCTCAGGATCATCAACAAAAGGATAGAGAGTAAGGCAAATGATTACTTATGGGATGATCAGTTTGGGTTTAGGAAGGGAAGAGGTACGCGTGATGCCATTGCAGTAATGAGATCACTAATCGAGAGGAATATAGAATACAATCATATTTGCCTGTTTCGTAGATTTCGAAAAAGTGTTTGATAGATTGAATTGGGAAAAATTAATGCATGTATTGCAGAAAATAGGAATGGATTGGAGGGACAGGAGACTGATCTGCAACCTGTACATGTCTCAGACTGCTCAGGTGCGAGTGGGAAATGAAGAATCCGGATGGGCAGTTTTAGGAAGAGGTGTAAGGCAGGGTTGCCCATTGTCACGGGTGCTGTTCAACGTATATGTGGAGGAAATGATTGAAGAGGCATGGGAAGAACTGAAGGTAGGAATGAAAGTAGGAGGGAAATTAGTAAAATCGTTTAGGTTTGCTGATGACCAAGCATTAGTTTATCAGTCAGCCAAGGGGTTGCAAGCATTGCTGAGTAAATTGGAGGTTCAGCGTGATAAATACGGGATGAGAATCAATATTAATAAAACAAAGGTTATGCGATTTTCCAGAAAGAAAAAGGCTAAGCTAAATATTAAAATAGGTGGGGAGAAAATAAAGCAGGTAGAACCGTTTACATATCTCGGAAGTGTTTTGGACCAATACGGTCAAAGTGGTAGGGACGTAAGGAGAAAAATTGCGCTAGGCAAGGAGGCTTTCTCAAGGAGGAGGGAGTTGATGACGGGGACGTTGAGTAGGGAGGTTAAGAAAAGACTCGTAAAAACTCTGATATGGAGCGCAGCTATGTACGGCGCGGAAACGTGGTCACTGAAGCAGGAGGATATACGTAGACTGGAGGCTTTTGAAATGTGGTCGTGGAGAAGAATGGAGAAGGTGAGATGGACCGAAAGGAAAACAAATGAAGAAGTACTGGAGATGGTGGATGAGGAGAGGGGTTTGTTGAGAGAAATCCTATGGAGGCAGGAAAAATGGATGAAAGGTATATTGAGCGGTAGTGGAATGTTGAAGAAGGTAATAGAGGGGAGAATGTTAGGCAAACGAGGAAAGGGCAGGAACAGGATAGGGATGTTGGACGGGATGAAGGGAGGAAAGAAGTACACAGAGATGAAGAGGGACCTGATTTAGAGTAGGTTGCTGGATTGGGTTTTGTTTGGAGTCACAAAATATTTATTTAATAGTTGTGTCCACCAAAAACCTACCTTAACCGGTAGATTACCTAATAATAATAATAATAAGTCACGACATTAATCTGAACACCATGGAACATAAACATATCTAGGGTTTAGAAGGCATTGAAATGATGACGGAAGAACAGGAGAGCGCTGGAATCTGTTCAGAAGAATAAGCCCAATAAAATTTCTGGCAACAGTTCAAATATTTATAAACACAAAAGTATACAATGTACATGAACACTGATAAAATTCACAATGAAATTATCAAACTTTATACATGATATTTATACAATATATAATATGTAAACATTTTACAAATCTAATTGTACACTGGAAGTTTATAAGAATGTTGGTTATGAGTAAACCAAATAAAGAATGCTTTCATCTCACCATATTCATTTATCAAAAAATACCATAAAAAAAATATTCTGATTTCTAGTTTAAATTTAACAAGTGTACACCATGATGAACACCTCACACTCCAGGCCGTACCACAAATCAGCAGCCACACTTCTATGGCAGCAAACAAGTATGGCAGTATCTAAGACAACTCATCAATAAATGCTACTATATAAAATAATGTATCAGCAAATGATAACAATAAAAAAACAAGGGTCATCATAACCATCCAACTTCACAAAATTCTTCTTGAGTCAATGATTATTTTGGATGTTAGGAAACAACAAATGATGCATTACACTGAATTTAAAAATGTTAACTTTTACTTCTTAAAATTTCCCTGAAATTAAATGTTTTTACATACATAAATTGAAATATGCTTACAGCATTCGACTCAAAAATTTCACTAAAATAATTTATGATGACAAAAATAAGTCCAGTGGAACTAGGAACAACAGCAAGAGGAGAATTTCATTTCCTGTTTCCTGCATTATATCCCCGTCATCCAAAGCATGCATCCCCACATTGATAATCATGCTCAGGGGTCCCCCTAATGCATTTCAAATGAAGGCAGTTGAACTGACAGCCATACAAATGGTAGCCCAGCAACACAACCATGTACACTTCATATGCATTAAGGGCATATGTACATACTGTATTCCAAGTGACATGATTCAATACGCCATCTAAAACACACCTTCAGCTCATCCTACTAGATTACTAATCCCTCACAATACCAGACCTTCATAAGAGATACCCTCTTCGTCGGCCTCGGGATATTCCATTCGTGATCGCAAGTGATCCAACGTGTTACTAAAATGCTTATTTATCTGCTCAGTTTCATCACCAGCTTCTAGATTTGGAAGCTGCTCCCTTATTCGTGCTATCAGCTGGTTCAGCATTCCAACAGTAACCTAAAATTAAAGAATATTGCAATATGGTTTATTTGCTATTGCTAGTATTCTCTACAGTAGTCTATTGTTCCAGGAAGATTTTTCATTTAATCACAGATTAAACACTGCCACATCTTGCCAAACAAATTTGTCATGTTAAAGACCAATCTTTAACTCCACAAACTCTCTGCCTCCCTTCATTCCAATCCTGAATCTTTTCCTGCCTCCACCTCCCTCACTCTCCCAACATTCTAACCCTCCATACACCATATGCCCTGCATCCACTTCTCCCATAGAAGATATAGAATTCCTCCCCATTTTGACCTTTTGCCACTTTAGGCAGAGATGCAAACAGGTGACTTTTTGATGGTGGAGGGTTACAAAGGGGCATCAGCTCCCCATTTGGTACCTGCACACAGCCAAGCTTTTTCAGTCTACAGAGACAAAAATGACCACACAAAAAGAAAACTTTTTTGAAGAAACTACAATGCTATTTTGCAAATCAATGCAATTTCACTGAAAGTTAATTTTCAAAAGAAGCAATTTTATTTTTTCAATTTAGTGGGTTTTGGAGTTTTCTATAATCATTTTTGTGAATCCTAACCCCTAATTCACTCAATCATTGTGATTCAAAGATCACCATTGTTATGCATTTTAAAATAAATTTAGTTATACCTGATAAAAGTTTGCTAGATATCACAATTGCATTGACAATATTATTAACTAAACAACTAATAAAATGAAAACAATGACTTTTTATTAAGATAGAATTAATTTAAAGAATGATTTGGTGAGACTTTATGGTTGAAGTCAAAATAACCGCTCTGTTGTATGCCAGCAAACATTTTAGAAACTAATAAACCAAGAAAAGTGTATGAAAATTAAATGAATGTAAAATTAAAATACATTAAAACTTGTGAAACACCAAAAACCTCAACAGTGAATGAATTGAGCTCTTATGGCTAATAGTATTGAAAAAAATTGAAAAAACTCAAAATTTGAATTCACCTTTCTTTTCCCTTTCTTTATTTACCCTTTACCCCATCCTTTGACTTGTGGTGTTTGCCAACTAATCTTAATTGTACCCTGTTTTGAAAGGTGAACTGTTTACAGCTACTGGAGTTTTTTCCAATTATTCAATACCAAAAACTTCTGCGAGATAATCTGGAGGTTGAATGACTCAAATTCCATTAAGTCAAAATGACAACTCACCACTTCTAATATTAAATGATTCCAATACACGGAAATGGATAGATATTTAAGAATGAGAATTTGTGTAATCTAGCAACTGTCATGATCATTATTTAAATTATACCAAATGTTACAATGTAACAATTTATAGAATTTTTTTTTACCAAAACACCTACACAGAGAATAAAACCAGAATATTTCGACCACATGCTTTTGATAATTATTAATTTAAAAGATTAATACAGTGATAAACATAATAATTTTTATTTAATAATAATAATAAAATAAGAGTTAGCAATAATAATACTAGTATGCTACAGTGCAGCTCAGTGAATTCTAATTCAAAAGATAAGTCAAGAAGAATTATTTATCAGTTATAATTTTTCATATTGGTATTTCATTTATTTTGATATATTTTATACAGTCAATAATTAATTAGTCTTGGTTATTATTTAAAAGAAAAAGTATACTCCACCTCCACCTTATAATGTTTCACAATGGTATTTCATTCCTCATGACAATATATACAGAGTGCAGCAGGACAAAATTCAATTTGAAAGTCCCGCCATTTTATATCACATGTTGAGGTCGCCATTGGCTTCCAAATAAGCTAGATGGATGTACTGAACAGTCATAACCTCAAAGCGGTTGCAATGCAAAGAAAAAGTGTGGCGTATAATCAAAGAGCCGCGATTATTGAAAGTGCACGCATTGGTGTCTCGGCGATGGAAATTATTCGGTTCTCTGGTACCCAAGATCGACAATATATGATGTCGTCTCAAAATACAATGAGTCGGAGCAGCCTGACGATGATTTTGCCACACTGACAAGGAAAACTCACTAGAAGGAGCATATTGTCATGACGCCCAATGTAATCAAATGGACTCAGGGGTTTATTTTTGAGTATCCAGGGCAATCGATCTGAAAATTGTCGTTGGTGTGAGTGAAAAGTCTGCCTCAATTCATTGAGGAGGACCTCCACTCCAAGTCTTACACCATTAAAATAAGACAGATGCTTTCTGAAGCCGCCAGGGCAAAGCAAGTTAGACAGTGGAACTTGCTTTTGTGTTCCTTAAAAAACAATGCTGCTGGATGAATCAATTTTTTTCTGACAAAACATTTTTCTTAACAAAACCAGTGCCAAAAACAATTATAGGAATAACTGCTAGCTTGCCCACAACCCTGAAGATGTCCCCGTTGTTTCCAGAAGAAAATGTCTGGCAAATGTTCACGTGCTAGGACTTGTGTCCAGTAAGAGTATGTCTAGTATGTCACACCACTGCATTTCTTTAACAAAGGGGAAAATAACAACAAAGAAGTTTATTTGTGTGTTCTGACAAATGTAGTGAAGCAGTGGATGGAAACTATGTCATCTGGAAGGGCATACGTTTTCCAGCAGGACAATGTGCCAGCCCATAAAAGGAGTCATTTGGTGCAATATTGGTGGTTGGATGTCGATATGTTTTGGTCCAAAGAATTCTGGCCTCCCAAAAGCCCAGATTTTAATCTGTCAGACTATGTGTCAGACAGTGGAACGTGGCTGAAAGGGTCACCAACAAGTCGAGACATCCAAAAGTTGCACCATTATGAGCAATTATTGAAATGACATTCGCCAACATGAATGATGGCATGTTAAAACAGACCTGCAAATGCTTCAGACAGAGAATGGAGGCCGTCATTCAAGCAAGTGGGGGATACAGTGAATTAATTTGTTGTTTATGATCATACAAACAATTTAGCACAAAAAATGTTTTCAAATTTTCATTTTTGTAATAAAAAAATGTCAGGAAAAATTGTTTATTTTGAACAAATTTTTGCACTGCACCCTGCCTATTCATTCAATCATTCTCTTACGATTCCCATTTGGAAAAACATCACTTTGAAATAAGACTACCAACTGCCAACCTCCACAGAATCAAGCAATTCTTTGACAACGAACCTTTCAATTGAAAAGGGAACTCTGCACAAGTGTGACTTGGTGTTGCCTATACTCTTTGTTGGTAATAATATTTCATGTTAATTTTACAAGTTGGCAATTCCTAGAATGTTTAACGAAAACCATTCATCCTTCATAATCACTCCACTACACTACTCAATAAAAAATGTTTAAAAATTATCTAAGAAGAGAAACAATGGGAGAAGGGTAAAAACAAGAAAGGGAGCACTGTCATTGAATGCATCAATCACTATAATTTTCCACATATAATTCACACCCAGTAAAAGATACACCTTTGTCTTCACATCTGAAATAGGGAACTTTTTTATCAACATGTAGAATACATATGAACCTCATTTTATGCATATAACATACTTTGAGAATATCATATCCTATGGCCTTTTGCTGTTCTATGTCACTATGTCACTGGCAAGCCCTCCCCCTCCCCCCCCGTTCTCACACACTCGTCCCCTCTCACTTCCCATTGCCTTCTGCGGAAGAATTATTAGTGTTCATGTCCAATTAATCAGTGTTCATGTCAGATTTTGTGACTACTTATCATGCACAAGATCTGGATACTGAAGGTCCAAAAACATGTTCCTGCGCCACCTGTGCTCAAAGGCTTACTTAACGTCTCCACTTGGAAGCAGCCTTCTAAGGTTCTTCACTGTCTTACTTCCCAACAAATCTGTTGTATTTTCATAACGACAGTGTACACAATAATGTATTGTGTAAATTCCCTATTTGTTGGGGCATAGTGCTAGTTCTCCATCCATTTAGATGTCATCACAGGCCACACATTAAAAAAGAAGATAAGATCTTGTCATCATTCCCCAGAAATCTAATTGCATGTGAGAGATATTAGCTTCAAATGAACTTTGAAAGCTCCCAATTGGTACAAAGTCGAGCAAATGGCTTTATGCCAAGGCATGAATACTAACAGATTTAGGTAACAAAAATAACTGGACGTTTTGTTCAATATACATTGGATTAACATACCTCAAGATTCAGTAGGTCTATCCATTAATATGAGTATTTAAATGTTGCCTCATAAATGCTATGAAAGAATTGCTGAGTGAATTGGAGGTTCAGTGCGATAAATATGGGATGAGAATCAATATTAATAACACATGGGTTATGCGATTTTCCAGAAAGAAAAAGGCTAAGCTAAACATTAAAATAGGAGGGGAAAAAGTAGAGCAGGTAGAAAAGTTTACATATCTCAGAAGTGTTTTGGACCAATACGGTAAAAGTAGTAGGGACGTAAGGAGAATAATTGCGCTAGGCAAGGAGGCTTTCTCAAGGAGGAGGGAGTTGATGATAGGGACGTTGAGTAGGGATGTTAAGACAAGACTCATAAAAACTCTGATATGGAGCGTAGCTATGTACAGCGTGGAAACGTGGTCACTGAAGCAGGAGGATAGACGTAGATTGGAGGCTTTTGAAATGTGGATGTGGAGAAGAATGGAGAAGGTGAAATAGACCGAAAGGAAAACAAATGAGGAAGTGCTGGAGATGGTGGGTGAGGAGAGGGGTTTGTTGAGAGAAATCCTTTGGAGGCAGGAAAGATGGATGAAAGGCATATTGAGCGGTAGTGGAATGTTGAAGAAGGTAATAGAGGGGAGAATGTTGGGCAAGTGAGGAAAGGGCAGGAACAGGATAGGGATGTTGGACGGGATGAAGGGAGGAAAGAAGTACACAGAAATGAAGAGGGATCTGATGTAGATTAGGTTGCTGGATTGGGTTTTGTTTGGAGTTACAAAATTTTATTTGATAGTTGTATCCATCCAAAAACCTACCTTCACCGGTAGATTACCTAATAATAATAATAAATGCAATGAACAGCATCGAGGATGACATTACATGTAATTATGAATGCAGAGTGAATGAGGAGGACTAAGTTGATGTTTTTCGATACAATACAAATATTTCTACAAAAACTACATTCAAACAAATGATATAAGTGCCTAAAATATGCATCAAAATATCATTTATTACCCTTTGAGGTCCTTTCATTTGCCACATTATATGTTTGTCCTCATGTGTAGCATACATCCTACTCTAGTGAAAAATTAGTGATAAAAATGTGAATTATAGTTGCAAAATTATGGCAAGATGTACATCAACTGCAGGTTAGTTTACAAACAAATGATCTCTCTTCCTGGAGTCATAAAAATATGTGGTTACAGTTATTGTGGCGCAACAATACATACAAGAAATCATAAATTGCATAAAGAAAGAAAAATTGGATTGCATTGCATTAAATTTAACCCAACTTTTTTTTCCTTTACAAATTGTCCACTAATGTTCACATACCTGATCATTTCCTTTCTCATAGAAGTAGATATAGTGGTTGAGAAGCTCCACAAATAGTTGCACCTGGACGGATGGGTCCATACACTGACTGGCTATCCTCCCACCCTTTTTCAAACACTCCAACACCCGCTTCCCATCACGCATCTGATTTCATCAAGTGGATAGGATGGGAAAACAGAAAGAATGAAAAGAGTGATAAGCTACAAAGTGACGGAAAAATATTTACTTTATGCATGCGTAGTGTATTCACTGAGAAGCTGCAAGTAAAATTTTCAAATTTACAAAAAGTATATCTTTTCCAATTTTCAAAAAATTAGATTAGGAGGAATAATTATTTTGAGGAATGTTACACCATAAGAACACACCGCTTTGAGTGTAGCTGGAAGGCGATTTGAGATTTTATATATCTCCTAGGAAAGGGATTGAACACCAATTGAAGTACAACCGTTTCTGGCGTAACTTGGCGGTAAGTTTATGTGGAAAAGTAAAGTGGTTTGATTTACAAAAACGTCAGTCACCAATTGAAGTCTTTAAAAGTGGAGGTCTAAGAGGGGGAAATATTTCAAATCTCAAATTGCCTTCCAACTACACTCAAAGCAGTATTTTACACACCCCTGACTCTTTCCAAACTCTTTGCTAATGGCAAACACAAACAGGAAACATTCAATCACGCATCTACAAACTTAAATGTGATAATTGCAACACACATTATGTTGGTCTAACTGGGAGGAAATTCAAAACACGAGTCCAAGAACACGCCAGGTGTCACAAAAACAAAACCCCAATTCCGTCTTTGCAAAACACCTCTTAGATTGTAAACAAAATAGCAATTTTGTCCCAGAAATACTGCATGTCCTCCCTAAAGGATTGAAAATGGAGGCTCTAGAGTTAATTGAGATTCGAAGGCACTTGGCAGATCCCAATACAATACTTTGTAATGAGAAGTTATACACCCATTCCTTCCTCTCCTTTCCAAAAAATTGACAGCCACAGACAAAGCCACCCCTCTCCCCAAGGGTAAACAAATCCAATGGTCTTAAGTGGCCATTCCCCCCCTTCCATAAACCCAGACTGGACCCAATGCAAAGTCATAACCTTCTCACTTCTTCTTCCTTTAACCTAAAAAGCCACGACCACCGACTTTGAAGTCCCAGAAAACCTGCCCCTCCCCCACCTTCAACCTCCCCCTCTCCACTGTCTGATGGGTATATATTCAACAGCTGTGTGTGTCACTTGTATCTGATGATGCCACAAATCGATGAAACTTTTGTACTGTGAAATGAAGTCTGTGGAAATTACCAACTCTTTTACTATGGGCATGAAACAATTCCATGAAGAGAAGCCTGAAAGGGTACAGTATATCTTGTCATAATATTACAAACTGTAAGTTAATGGGAGTCAATACTGAATGGAAATAGATCTATTGTCTGAAAAATTTCCAAACTCCAACAGGAAAACGGCATTAATCTTCACAAAAATTAGGGAGTGTGTTTATGAATTTGAAGAAGAAAGTGCTTTCCCATCAGGACACGGCTAAAATTTATGAAGTGCACCTCGAATTGATTAACCACTCACTGTACCTATTTACTAGATCTGGCCCCCAGTGATCTTTCTAGTTTCCTAACCTTAAAGTTTTGCTTGGAGGACAGAGATTTTCATTGGACAAGGAGGTTATGCCATATATAAATGATTTTTTTGTTGACAAAGTCGTCAACTACTATTTGGAAGGGTTGAAAAAGTTAGAGTATTGCTGGAAAAAGAGTACCAACTTAAAAGGAGACTATGTTGAAAAATTAAAAATAAATTTGAAAATAAAATTTAGTTTATTTGTTGGGTTGGAAACTTTCCACACTGTCCTCCTATGCTCCTCCTCACACTCTCCCCAATTCCTCAGATGCCACTATTGCTACCCTTTTCCATGAAACAACTGTAATAACTATTATGGAATTTGTATAGCAATAAAACATGTTTCACAATGAACCCCAGAATAGTAATATAAAATTTTATTCACATTAACACTATGGTTACTAATGTGTATATTATTTTCTGGGATTGTATGTTTTGCAAATATTCGCCTTTGCTCAATTTACTTGTTTTCTCTTTTTTCTAGCATAGTCAAGGAAAAGTCAGCTACTTTCTCTTGCACCACACATCTTGTATCACTCTATCTATAAATAGGTAAGAGCATGAAGAGAGACACAAATTCAATTATCAAGTATAATCATTAAAACATGGTTAACTTAAATAATATTTTTTATGTTAAGTATTAACATGAAAAAGTGAGAGACTAATAAAAACATAGTGATAAATTATGCATGATCTACTATTCTTTTAGTTTTATTAGATGAATAGTTCCTCGACCTTTGACCAAAGTCAACACTTCATCCAGCCGCTAAAGAGGGCTAGCAGTGACAAGAGCAGCACCTACCTCCCCCCCATTAGTAGCCAGACTCTTGCCCGACCAGAAGAGATGGGCACATGCAGCCACTCCTCGGCATTGGTCAGGTTTCTTCAGCAGTTTAGAAGCTGCAAGGGCACACTGTGTTCGCAAAGGCTCATGGTTCTCTTCAGAGAAGCAGGCCGTGGCTTCAAATGCACCCGTAACCAATGTGATAGCCGCTAGCTGTGCACGGCTGTCCGAAATTTCATCCTCATAGAGTGAGAAGGCCTGGGGATAACAAAAGGAATGAAAACTGATACATAATATACCAGGAAGTACATACATACTTGAATGAGAATTGATGGTCTACCCACATTTCATGAGCACGTCAAGTTAAGAAGACATAATAATACACTCACATTTTGTTCATGCAGCTTATTTACTATTTTATATGAACTACTAATCATTTGTACAAATTTACAACTTTTTAGCTAAAAATTATTGAAAAAAGCATTGCTCACATATCTGTATAACATCTACACAACTCACTTTGATTAATATGGTGCTTTCCAGGTAAATAGTTGGGGTCAACCAGGTTTCTCAGACTATCCTCTGGGTCAGATATTCAGGGGCTAATGTTTCAATGGACAAGTCCATTGAAAGTGTGACCCAGTGGAGAACCAGAGAAAACTTCACCCACTTCACTCAGAAGTTCAGAATCAAATAAATATTAAACATTTCATGGACATAAGCTCATGAAAGGGCCAGGATGAATTTGACAACATCTAAAAGGAAGCACTAATATTCCTCACTTAGCATTTTTATTGCAAGGAAAGAAGTTCCCAGAATTTGTTTAGAGCAGGTAAGGAAAGTACTGGTGGTGCCTTCTTCAGTGGGAGTGGTGGAGGGGCACACCTGTTCCTAAGAAACTGAGGGTGCATGGAGTAGGCTATCACACCCACTGCCAATTAACCAGCCCTTTGTAGGAGATGAGTATGGGGAAATGAAGATACTAAATTACCCCCACTAGTGTGCTAATGGCATATTTCAAAATGGGTTTTGAAGCATGTTTAGAAAGAAATGGCAAACAAAAAACAAGTTGGGAAATTGATAAAAGTATATACAAGACAGTCATTGTCTTATGTTAGCCATTCCTTGTAACAGAAATATAATTTGAAAACTATGGGAACAAATGGTGAATGAGCTACATTTTGGCCTCTATCCATTGTCCTATATCATGGATGGCCCTATTATAAGCCATTAACATTGCTCATGCCACTGCAGCTCTATGGGTCATTACAGACATGCCAACTTTCAAAAATGAAAAATCGGGGAGGACATGCCAACTTTCAAAAATGAAAAATCGGGAGATTTTTAGAAGTGTATCACGAAGTAATCACTTTTAATTACCACAATATTTGCATGGCACCTTAATCCCTTTATGACACTTTGCCAATTTTTAATGAATGTCACACTTTATTAACATGTTAAGCTAAGTACACAATTTGAACAGTTCATCAAGAACGTAAGAAGGAAAAATCGGGAGTCTCCCGCTTAAATCGGGAGAGTTGGCATGTCTGGTCATTAGAATGTGCAATTTTTTATACAACATCAAGGTCACAGTCCATGGAGGGAAATACTCTATTTATTCAAATTTTAGCATATGAGAGTGAAACCTATAACAAATTAAAACTACAGTGGATAATGTTATACTTTTCCACTTAAATGTGGGATAGTAAATTTTAAATACTTTTCCACTTAAATGTGGGGTAGTAAAATTTAAATTAATTAAAAGAAAGACATTGTAGATTCGCATACAGTACTACCAACAGATGAGTTAATAGGCATTTCAAATGCTCCATGAATGTATGCCAAAAGAGGAAAAAGTGGAACCTTGCTTAGCGAGCGCCTTGCATAACAAGTAATTCACATAATGAACAAAAATATTTGCCCAAAAATGACTCGCTTAATGAGCTAAGTTTCACATAAAGGCTAATGAGGAGAGGGGAATTCCTGGAATGATTGTGTGCCTACTGCTTTAGTTTGTGTTAGATACTCATTCCGCTAGCATCTTAGGAAATTGAAATCACTGATAAACTAGAACAAGGAGTGAACTTTTTTGATCTAGTACGTATCTCCACCTTTTCCCAGAGTCCTCTTAATTGTGTAATTTATAAGTTTCCAGGCTTTTCTCTAAAGGTTAGGAATTTAATTCATTTTTAACCTTCTATGCTAGTCATTATGTCTTGCAAATCACATAATATCAAACCCCACTCTCGACTCAAAGAACATTTAAAAATGTTCTAGGAGTCAAAGAGTTACATCTTCTATTACAATAAGTGTAGATATAATCTAGTAAACTCACTTCTGACATGAAATCATATGCAACTGTTTCATGGTTTTCAAAACCTATCTGCCCGGCAGCCAGTGCTCCCTGAAGGAAGAGTCGTAAAGGGAGTTCAGCCAAATCAGCCTTGACCAGTGCCATAATTGTCTGCCGCACAAAATGGAATATTTTATCACATTTCTTTTCCCAGAGTTCATCCTGAAATGGGAGAAACAAAATTACAGGATGCATAAAACCAAACATTAAGATTCAATGCAATGAATTATTATTATTATATAAACCACGTTGCAATTAGGCATTTGTCCTGGTGGCAACAGACCAGTCTGATCACTGGTCACTCTTACAAAGCACATACATACATACACAGAAAGAACAGTTATGACATAAAATACTATTATATACAATGTCACTTTTAGATTATCAACCCCTCTTTTACCATCACACAAAGATTCAGTTTACACCATATGAGTACATACTACACACCGTCCATCATCCCACTCCGTCAATAATCACCCATTCTTCAAGTTCATATACCGTTCAAAATCACTCACCGTTAACACATCATTCACTTTCACAACACAAATCCTCACTCCGCCCACATCACATACATACAATATTTTAATAAGTACAATAGTATAATAATCACTGATCACAGACGTTCATCACCCAGTGACTTCTTTACACTTAATTCTTAAAACTCCTAAAATTGGATGAAAATCTTCATTGACTGCCTGAAATGGCAAGTATAAACCATCCCAGTGAGTGAAGTCTCACCTTGACTGGTCATTTTACATTAGAAACGATTGGCATTGAAAGAACAAAACATGGCTGAAGTGAAAGTGTGGCTCGCAAGAAGGAGAAGCAAAACTAGGAATAAAATATGAAATCTTAGCCTAAAAAGAAAGGAAAGCTGACAGGGAACAGCATTTAACAAACAAGTACAAATAAGAATGTCGGTAACAGTACTAACTACCCACCAAAGCACTCTGAGCATAGGATGGTACAAAAAGGGAATAGAGGCAAGGAATGCCCATTTCCCACAGCGGGAAATTACTCTTGGGCAAGGGGAAGAGGGTGGTAGCAAGATCGTGAAGCGGATAAAACTGTACCAAAACAACATGGAGGACAATGTAAGAGACCTCTCGGGCCTTGAAGCGGCTTATTGCTATGAAGAAAACTAAAATTTAAAGGTGTACAAAAGACTCATAGGCGAGTAATATATTTTTTTAGGCAGTGTATACGTGTGCTTCTCTCCGGGATCGTGGCCCCAGATGGTTTGTAACAGCAGATTTCCAGATGGTTCGAGGTGGGATTGAAATGATGTGACTTGCGAGTGAATAAGCTCCATAGGGACGGAAGTTTATGTGCCACTCGTACGTCAACCATTCCAGTGAATCGACCCTCTTGGAGTAGTGCATGAACAGCCTTATTTTGAATGGTCTCAAGGTGACGCCAGAGCATTTTCCTTATAGCAAACACGGCGCAAGCATAGTACAGAAACTGTGGGCAAATGATTGACCAATAAATTCACATCCTGTTGGGGTGACCCCGAGGAGAAATCATGGCAGAAAGGCAGCTGAGGCGGCTCCTTGCAACCATTACCTTCTGATGGCAAAAGTCGATGTGTGGCTGGAAAGTGAACTGATTGTCTACAACGACACCAATAAATTGGTACGAAGAAGTTCTCGGTATAATGTGTCGCTGGAAGAAAAGATGAATGTGGAGTGTGCATTTTCATCTCTGGGAAAAATGAATGTTTGTGCTTTCATCAGGATTGTTAGTCAACACAGAGGAAATTCTCCAAAGTCTTGTGGAAATCATATAGGACTTAGGAAGCTTGCTCTTTATCCACACTATCAAATACACAACATTTCTGAATATGGCCAGTAGAAAGAAAATTTTATTTTGTTTGTATATATTATTTTTGCTGGTTTACTTTTTCCACAAAGCACATATAAAAGATTTCAAATGAGTACTTTCCTTGGATTTAGAATATTCACTAATTCAAACTTTCCTGGGAAACAATAGATGGCACAGGGTAAGGATCTTGCCCCCTTAGCCTGCTAATGTTTGAATCCCACACACCGTTGGGCTTAGTATTTGGTGAACTCTATGGACACTTAACAAAAAAACCTTTGGTTTAAAACTCAGTTTATAGTTTGATATATGTTAGGCATATCACTGCTATCCAAATTTCAATAGTTTCACAAATGGTTTTATCTTACTTGGTTTCAAAAATTAAGAAACAAACAATAATTGTCTCTAGTCACACTAAAAGAGATTCCCCATTATGGCCCTATGGTTTTAAATTTTGAGATCTGGGATATTTTCAGGATCAATGATAGTTCTAATCCAAGAACAAAGCTTGCTCGGAAAAGAGAAATTCTCAAAATCCAGAGGTTAGAATAATTTTTAAGCATTTTTGAACCAGTTCATTAATACTGACCTATTTTGGCCTGTCTCATAACTACCAACTGATATTAGCAAGTCTACTCTACACTAAAATAATATGATTTAAAATATAATTGATACTGTCAAGGTCACGTCGGGGGTACCACAAGGAAGTGTCATAGGTCCCCTCCTTTTCCTTATTTACATAAATGACCTCAGTACCGTAGTTAATAGCAAGCTCCGTCTTTTCGCCGATGATGCAGTAATTTATGGGGACATCCGAAGTCACGAAGACAGAGTCGTGTTAGCCAACGACCTAGATGCAATTCAAAATTGGTGCGATACATGGCAATTGGAATTGAATTTTAAAAAATGCGTAGTAATACATTTTTGGGAAAAGAGTAATTCCCTCCCTTATAGTTACAAAGTGAAACAAACCAATATTGAGAGGGTAGATTCCTTTAAATACTTGGGTGTAACAATTACTCACGATCTGTCCTGGGGAAAACACATACGAGAAATATGCGGTCGTGCTAATAAAAAATTGGGATTTGTGAAAAGAGTGCTAGGTAAATGCGACGAAAAGGTGAAAGAACGATGTTTCCTTGCCTTGGTCAGGCCCCACCTAGAGTATGCTGCCAGTATATGGGATCCTCATAACATAAATTTGGTTTCGGAATTAGATCGAGTTCAGCGGAGGGGGGCTAGATTTGTCAAACATTGTTATGACCAACTCAGCAGCGTATCCACTTTGCTAGACAATTTAGGTTGGGATTCTCTTACACAGCGGCGTTTCCAATATAGATTAAACTTATTAAAAACATTTAAAGATGGGCCCTTTTCCGATGACATCAAGGATATAATACGAACCCCAACGTATTACGGTCGAAGGGATCACGAATATAAGACTAGAGAGATAGACTGCAAGACTGACAGGTTTAAAATGTCATTTTTTCCAAGAACGATAAGGGACCAGAATGCTCGTAGTCGAAATTCCCCAGGACTTAGTTCATTACAATAAGTATTAACGTACAGGTTAGGGACTTCGCGAGGATGTGTATACATGTGTGTATGTATGTATGTATATATATGTATGTGTGTGTATATATATATATATTTTTTTCCCTACAGGTTCCCCCCACCTTTCCTCACCTAACTCCCAACCCCCTCAACCCTTACCCTTCCCTCATGGTGCTACACCCCCTGCCACACACCTTTTTGGTGGCTCGCAGGGTACTTATGTAGATGTAGATGTAGATAAATGAATTTTAGAAAGGTCAACTGGGGTGAATTATTGAAAACAATTTAGTATCATATTAGAAGACAAACTGGACACTTTGAGGTAGAAGTAATAAGAAGAGGAATATACAAATAAGGGTGTGGAACAATGAGACTACCACCCTACTCCTGTCCAATCCCCAGATACGTCCTTTTGCTCCCATATATTTGCCTCATGTACAACAATGTACTTATATATTTGAAGGTAAAGCTTGAACATGCACCCAATTATGATACTATGCAACCTGGGTTGTAAGATTAAAACATTAGTGGGATTAACAAAGGCAATTTTTCTTTCTGCATTGAATAAGTTACACAAAGACAAGTCTGAAATTACTGATTTTAAAAAATCACCTCCAGAAAAATTTGCCATTAAGGCTTTATCTTTACAAGAAATTAGGTCTGGGTGCCTTCGTTCTTACCACACTCAAGTCAATTAAGACAGATGAGAGAGTGTAGTGCAATTTCAAAATGAGCCTGAAGGAGTATTATGGTGTCATTACTTGTGAGATTTTTTTTAATGTTTGAGAATATTCCCAATACAAAAGAATATTTAGTTTTGGGTTGAAATTTTTCTCTCCAGATTCCATAATCTTAGCTCCAGAAAAAGTACGTGGTCAACCACCCATGACAATCAAGATGTTCACTCACCCCAGTAGATTATTGCACGGAATTTGTCTCCAGGAGATGCATTATGAAAACAATTTATCAACACTTATTAAGTTTTAGGGTTTGGGGAAAATTATTCCGAGAATGTTACCAAAAAATAATAAATAAAAATTACCTCATCTTTCAGGAATTTATACTTGAATGCAAGTTGATATGCTTGGAAAACAATTGGGGCCAAGGTATGCTTCAACCGACGATTACCTCCAGCACCAAAATGTTTTCGAGCAATGTTGAGTATTTGATACTGCTGATCTGGGATGTCAGAATGGAGCAGGTGGATGAATCTGTAATAAGTAATCAAGAGATAGGCATTCATGTAAAAAATCAGTCAACTCTTCAAATAGATTTCCAATAAAATTTCAAATGTAACACCAAAAGAAAAAAAATAGGATACAAAACACACTTGACAACCTACCCACCACGAGTCAAAAATAAGTTTCATCGCATGTTTACTAGCTATGAACTTAGACAATGTATAAAAAGAAATCACTATCATCTCGTTTCCATTCTAACACCCAGCAAACTTAATGTAGTCCCTACAGTCAAAGAAATTAATACAATATAGATCAAATTATTCAGATATTCAACTTCTGTCGGATATATTTTCTCAAAATATAAATATATAATAACAAAAATAATATTTTTTAATCCCAGGAAAGCTACACACAGGTAGACGGCAAGGTCAATGAACTAGATCAATTCTACCAATATCACAAAATATCATAACGGCATCATACAATAATAACAATAAGGAATAACATTATATAACATCAAGTACATAGAAAAATATAAAATCACACCCACAGAAAATATAAAATCAAACCCATTTTAATCAGCATTGCACAACACAGTAATTAACTTGATGGTTAGTGTGCTGGGTAAAGTTAGAGCACACTTAGTACTAAGCAATGGCACTAAAATTCCAACCAGGGTTCTTTTCTCTGTGCCACCTAAGGTTTGCCAGGAAGATCTGGTACCAAAAAAATCAAAACAGCTTGGGTAAAGATGAGGAAACCCAGAAGCGTGCTTGGGAATTGAGCACGGGTCCTACACTCAGTATCTCAGTGCTCTACCAACCAGACTAATGTATACATTAATTACTAAGGAGTTCAGAGACTAATTAAAATGAAATAACCAGGACCATATTTGCCAGTATATAGGATACACTAGTGTATAAGACAAACCCCCTTTGTTACACATTTTTAAGAAAAAATGTCTACATTTTTCATTAATTTCCATAATGATTTATTAAACTAATTTTATAGTGATTTATGTCTATAAAAATGTAACTAGGGAACATTATTACTAGGTGCCTTTTCATCCCCAATCTCCAAACACAGAAATTCATCTCCAGATCTGAAAGAAGAATCACATAAAGCCTATCCATCAGAAATCAAGTCTTCATACAACAAATCGTCTTCTATGCCATCAAGTACGATAATAACTCCACAGTTCTTAAATAATTTTTTAACTTTTCACATTTCACAGCGTTCCAGGTTTGGACCCATTCACAAGTCTTCGATATGCCAGGCCTCTTCCTCCTTCCTCAAGGGGCCACTTCTAAAGCTGTAGCCTGGATCCAAATGCTCTCTTTCTCCTTCATGAATCCTTTAAATGGTTGATTGATTCAAGCATCTAACGGTTGAAGCCAGTTCACTAGGCCACATGGAATTACAGCTATTTGATTTTTCATTTGGTTGATTTTATTTTTCACAGCTTCTGTTCTGTGACTGCAAAACTGATCCCATCCCACTAGCACGGCAGGTTTCAGGATTCCTAGACCACACATTGTCTCTCCACAACTTCAATGCACCTTAACATATGAACACACCTGTAGGAAGTCTTTCCTTGGCAAGGTTTACCTTTCGAAAATCAAAAGGCAGTTTTGTTCCAATAACATAGCAAGACAACATGATTGTGTAATGTGTTTTCTCACACCCACAAGTTTTAACAATTAAACTTTTGGCCCCTTTAGAATCTACCATTTGTTTGAGGGTACATAGACCATCATTGGGACCTTATTTATGTTTTCTACTTGTGAAAGTTGAAAATATTACCTTTTTGTTGAGTTTACGTCAAATTTATCCAACTCAATAATCTTGTCTTCATATTCCATTTGCATCTTTTGTGCTGTTTTAGTTTTAGTCCTCATACATAAATCATTTCCCTTGAATCTAGAACACCATGATGTTGATCCTGTCCAATTAGTGATGTATCTGTTAGTAGCAAACACTCTTGCTTTCGGAGTAGCCACTCCACATTTGTGGAAACTGAAAATCTTGATCTTCATTGGTCTATTAACCAAGTTTTTAGTTCTTTTACTTCCAGTCAGTTTGCAATTCCATGCTAGGTTGTGTTTTATGTACTATGCATAGCTTTTCATATTTCCTTTTGCTGCCTTTGCAGAGTCCTTATCATCTTTTCAGCTGGCTGTGATCCAAAATTCCTCTCTGCTGCCATTTCTGTGTTCTTTGGCATACATAATCACTCATAGCTTGACAAATGAATTTGAAAAGTGTAAACAAACAAGATACCATAACCCTTCCTCGCATCTAGTAGAATAAAAAAGTGAAGGCATTTAAAACTAATCAAAACAGAGCATCACAGCCATGCAAAAAACCACTCAAAATCCAACGAAAAAAATACTTCAATTAGTGATACAAATTCCTTTTGGCTGCATGTTAACAGTATAAAAAACAAGACAAAAAGATGAAGGTAAATGCAAATTCATATTTGCAGTATTAACCATTGCCTCAACAAAATCAAAAGGCATACAATTTTTGCCAAGTAGGAGGCCAATCAGTGAGTGCATGTGGAAACTGTCTCCCTCAGAGAATTCCTTGTAACATGCAACCATTGCAAGCATATAAAAAGGAAAGAAACCTGAGAAAATATACACCTACCTTCCAAGTAGAGCTTGTTCTTCAGCAAAGTCTTCAGGGTCTTCTTCATCTGATTCAGGTTGATCTTTCTGGTCTTCAATTAGTGGGGATATCATCGTCAATACAGCATCAACCTTGGGAGAGAGAAAAGACGAATTGCCAAATAACATAATTGCCCATAATATCATAAATTATGTTATACTTTATTTGTTAATATGGGTTCATCTGGTGCATTTCCTATTCCAGTGTGTCTTATATGTCATCAAATATGGCATTTTCTTTGAATCATACACCATGAAGGTCCTTCTCACTTGTGTTCTTTCTCACTTCTCTTCATCTGATATATTTCTTTTTCTGCACATTGTCTTTTTTTTACAGGAAATGTTTTTAGTGACTCATTGTCTTTTGTCATTAGTTCATCTGATTTTCCAGCTTTGGTTTTTTTCTCAAGGAGGCACTAATTTCAAGGTCTATAACAGTACTAATGGTAAGATGCAAATGAGAAATAGGTTTATTCCTAGTAAGGAGGTTTTCTTTTTAATGTAATAACTATTGAGAATAACCTGTGAAAATATGTTTAAGCCCATTTTTTCCAGTATTTCACAATCTGTCTTCCATCAAGATATGTGTGAAGCATCATTTCAAATGTGCCATTCCCTCCAAAAAATTATTACAAGATTGTACAATCAATGATTTCACTACCTCTTTATTCTGGCCTCTAAGGTTAAGGGTGTATGTTCACTATTTTCTGCTTTGGATTTGGTAGAGAACAAGGTGAGTGAAGAACGTTGTGACTTCTACCTATCAGCAACAGTAAGCATAGGGCCTGGGCAGGACTATTCACGTTCTCCTATGGAAAATCTCTGTCCGTTCTTTAGCTAGGAATTTCTTATTTCTATAAATGGTACCATAAATGTGTCTTAGCTCTTGTGGTATCCAAAAGAATATCATAAACGTTTCTATAATAATTCCGTATTTCCAATAATCTCATCACTGGTGTATTTCCCATGCCATTCTTTTCAGTGTTTTCTATATCACTTGTTGTTCCCCATAAACCAAGAATCCCAAACAACAGTTAACTCCAGAGTCACATAATCCAAAATTTTACACCCCACCGAAGGTGATGCTTTTTGGGTAGACACTGAAAGAGCTATGTATGGCTCTGGGCTCCAGCCAACCTCAAATCAATTCTCAATTGCAAATGTGGTTATGGTGACACCTAAACAAAATATTGCCATGACCAGGGAGAGTATGACTTAGCCTCAAATGGGTCATATCCAGGTTCCCCTGGTCAAGCAATATTTTTTTTATCAGCTAAGAGGGAAAATTTTAGGACCCACTGGAAATGGAATTATAAATATTTTAGGCAATGTAATGTTATGAACATACCTGATCATGGGCTGAAACTAGGGTTTCATTTTCCAAGGCATTAGCCACCAGATAAGCTGAGAGAGTTTTACGACCGCGATAATCAAAGTGAGACAAAAGGGAAGCGTAATTCTCCAGCCGGAGTACAGTCAGTAGGTCATTGTAACTATCAATTGGAATTTTCATCAACTTGGTCAGCTCTCTAGAAACAGCACTGTTGTACTCAACCCTGAAAAACATGTCAAATCACATTATTGGAACGGTTAAATATGCAGAAGAATATAAAATATTTCCTCAATCCAAACCCTTTAAAATAACTCTGTATACTAAAATATATGGAAATTTCAAGAAACTGCAGGAGATGCCACAATAGTAATTTTTAACGAAGTCATCCGCTAACATGCATTTCAATGCAACAATTCCAGAGGGTAAAAAAGTTTCAGAGTTTAAAAGGATGCCTAGATAGCTCAACTGGCTAAAGCATTCGGCCGGACATCGAGGGATCCAGGTTCGAATCCCAGTCAAGGTGATTTGATGATTGATGAATGATTTTTACACTCTGAAATTGTTGCATTGAAATATATGGCTTTATTTTTGCTACAATTAACAATAATATTCTGACTACTAAAAGATAAATGTGATTGATTGATTTGGAGCAGAGGTGAGTGCTTCCGGAGCCAATTCTTTGATTCGTCCACCTCATCAAAGGCTAGCACAACTGCATTGAACAACACAGCAATGAATTTTATACATGCAGCAACCATAATTTTCATTTTTCACTACAAAAAAGTCACCTTTGGGTGTTATATCATTTTACTTCAGCATACTAAGTTTTAAAAAACGTGTTTACAATATCATAGTTCACTCTCACAATTGTGAATTGGTTTCCTAATGATGGAATGAGTTACAGAACAAAAACATATTCGTTTGATTTAAAAATGGAAAAAGCCTCCAGAATGAAAATACTGAGCAATTACTTTACATTGGATTTAAAAATGCCATTTTTTCATCAGCTTCCAGTTGCCATGTTGACAACACATCAGAGGCACACTTTCTACTGCTAAGGACTTAATATGTTAACCAATTCTCAGGAAAAGGATTCCACCATGCAATTAAAATTCCTTTCTTTTTTTAATTTTTAAGAGAAACCACAGACAATCTTCTGAAGGTAAATTTGACAAAATAGTGGAGGTTTATGTAATGCAACTTATGAAATTTTCAGACTCGTATTTAAGCTGAAATGAGAATTGTACACCTCTCATGACATTGATCTATTCTTAGATTTATCCAAAGCTTTAGGTTGTTCTTATTACATAATCGTGCTCAAAATCTTAACAGAATCAGCAGAAGAGGGCCAGCACTATGCTGGATTCATTTTCATCATACTTATACCAAAGAATGTGTACAGTTGCCATTTTGCATGATGGTCTGCAGTGTTTAGCTAATAGTAACAATGTGACTATTGGAATAACACTGGGGTACACTTTGGGAACAGTAGTAGTGATGTTGAGTTTAGACTAGAATTGAGGTTTTGGTCGGTGTGTTGACGGCAATGGTCATTTTGCACCATGCACAACCACACATTTTTTCACATGCCTGAAAAAAGAAACATTTGGGTGCATAGAATTTGAATCAACTTGCAATACACATGCATAATTAAGGGTACATATATGAATCTAACATGCACATATACGTGGATGCCAATGTATGTGCTTAAATACAATACATTCATACATAAGCTGCATAAGTGAGGTGAAGGGCTGATTAAAAATTAGCAACACCAAGTGTAAACATCTAAATTAATAAGGGATGGTTTATAAAATTTCAAGAAGCCCCATTACTCTTAAAAACAATCACCAGCTAATTGCATTAGGGTCATCCCCCAGCGTGCCTTTTGGTCCACTTTTAATAATAAGTTGGTCTTGTAAAAGAAGGTATTAGTCGCACTCTGTCAGTTAGTGTTGAACAGTCAAGAGGTGAGTCATGGACATCACAATGGTGTAGTTCTATCTTCACCAAAGAGGAATGCGTGGTTCAAGGTACACAGTGGACAATCCTCAGTTGAGTTATTGCTACTCCTCCTTGGCAAACATTTCTAAAGGCAACACCTAAAATTTCATTTCTCAAAACTTATTCCCAACAATGCTTCTCCACCAACTCCTCCACTTATGCTTTAACATTAGCCCAGAGTCAACTTTCTCATTACCTACTATTCCTACATGTCCAAAAACCCACAGAAAGGAGAATCTCATGCTCCTTTCATGAAGCCAAAAAAGAAGAGCTTGCATATCCTGGACAAGGATTAAAGGAAGAAATTCAAGAGATGGCAATATTGGCACTCAGTGAATCTGTGGAAAAACTAGGAACAATGTGCCACTTGATTTTACTCCCTCCTTAGCAATCTTGAGAGCTCATAGTTCCAATGTAAAACACTACACAAAGCTGAAGAGTTTTGCCTTGATAGTACCGTAAACACAAGAAGTGTCTGTACAAGCACAGGTTAAATTTGATTTAGTCCCATGAGTAAGGACACTCATATAACATTGTATTATTCCAAAATCTCCCTAAACCACATCTTATACACTATTGGGTTAGTTGTCTTTCGAAGCTGTGAAGGTCCAGTTAACCCCTAGGTTGAGGGACAGCCCATGGGGGCTTCTCGACACTACACTTCTTGAAGGCCCATGGAGTATTGAATGGTCAACAAGCTGGGGTTTACTTTTCATATTGCCACTTGCATTGGCATAAAATAGTAGAATGAGACGGTATTTGGCTTCTGGCTGGGCAATACGTTCTCCTCTACTCTTATATAGGTTCTCTTCAGCATCTTTATCCAGAAGAGACCTCACGCATCACAATTACAAAACTTTTTGTGGCAGATAATCCTCAGAATCTAAGAACTTCTTGAAGTCATGGATGAAATTCTCTGCTGTCTTTGGGTCAGAGTTTGCTGCTTCACCATGACTCACAATGCTGTGGATTCCGGTTTTCTCTTAAACTTCTCCAATCACCCACAGATTCTCATTAATAATGTCACATTGCAATTGCTTTTTGTTTATCCATACAAGAAGCAATATTCTAACATTGTCGAGAACGTGTAACTGCTGTGTAGGTATTCTTGCCACTACCTTTGAAGGATCTACGAGGGTCATCCGGAAAGTAGTACCCGTTCGTGAAATAAAGACACAAAAGTAAATATTAACAAACATAAAAAATTTTATTTGAAAGAGGATACTTTAAACTACTTCTCAACATAATCTGCAAGCAAATTAAGGCATTTGTCATAACGTGTGACAAGTTTCTGTATTCCTGCTGCATAGTCCTTCGCCGCCAGCTCATTGAGATACAGGGTCACTCCTTCTTTAAGTTCTTCATCGCTGTCAAATCTTTTTCCTGCCAAAAAGTCTTTAAGCTTTGTAAAGAGATGAAAATCTGAAGGGGCCAAGTCCGGGCTATACGGTGGATGGTCGAAAGTTTCCCATTTGAATTGCTGCAAAAGTTTTTGTGTTATCCCAGCTGCATGAGGCCTGGCATTGTCATGAACGAGAATGACACCAGTAGACAATAGACCTCGCCACCGATTTTGTATTGCCCGCCGTAATTTCTTTAATGTTTCACAATACGCATTGGCATTAATAGTGTCTCCACGGGCCATAAAATCAATAAGCAATACACCTCGTCGATCCCAGAAAATGGTTGCCATGAGTTTCCTGGTGGACAGAACTGTCTTGAATTTTTTTGGTTTGTTTGGTGAATGAGCATGATGCCACTCCATTGACTGCCGTTTACTCTCAGGTGATGCATAACAAACCCATGTTTCGTCACCAGTAATTATGCGAGTCAAGAAAGAGTCTCCTTCATCAGAATAACGTCCCAAAAACGTCAGTGCTGCAGCCATACGCTTGGTTTTGTGCTCATCTGTAAGCATGCGAGGGACCCATCTTGCACAAATTTTTGCATAATGCAGATGGTGTTTAACAATTTCAGGAACAATTGTTCAAGAAACATTGGGAAAATGCTCACAGATGTCATCAATTGTGACGCGCCGATCGTTCCTCACGAATTCGTCAACTGAGCTCACCAGTTGGTCTGTAATGACAGACGGTCTCCCCGAACGCTCATCGTCGTGTGTGCTCCCCCTCCCCATGTTGAAGTTGCGACACCACCGCCGAACAGACGACTCGTCCATTACATTGTCTCCATACACCTCCTTTAATTGGCGATGAATATCACATGGGCGAACGTTTCTTGCATTGAGGAATTTAATCACTGCCCTCACTTCACAACTGGCGGCGTTCTCAATTTTTTTAAACATTGTAAACAATCACAGAAACAACACAGGCAATGCTAGCGTCACGCAACTTGGCTCAGAGAAGGCAGACAAGCCACTGAAGCTATCTGACCTCGTCCAGCGGCTACTCGCGTCGTCAGCACTTCATGCGGCACGAACGGGTACTACTTTCCGGATGACCCTCGTATCTCATTAATCTTGTCCTACTCCATAGTTCAAATCGCCGATGTAGACATTATATGAGTACTTTCTATTGTTTTAAGCTCAACTTTGTGGAAGTTCATGTTCATTAAATTAAGAAACACAATGTATAAATCCGCTGTTCTCTATCTTCTTTAAGAACAGGGGATGTATACATTGTGTCTCTTAATTTAATGAATTGTATGAGTATCCTAGATCAGCCACGCTCATACCTTGTTCTTGCTTTAAAAGATTTTAAGTTTATGGTTATTTTTATTCTCTGATGACTGTTTTCTTGTGGTTTTTTCTTCAGAAGCATTGTAAAACTATGCACAAAATATTATAAAATTTGGCAAAAAACAATCAAAAATCTGCACACAAGTTTGGAAAAATGTGCAATCACTAGCAACACTGAAATGCTAGTGGAACAAGTGCTAAACACAAAATGAAGCAGCAGGCATGAAATCATTGCATGTATGCTTTCAATAATGTTGTTAACTGCACTTTCAAACAGCACCATAGTACCGACCACTTTGGAAGATATTGGTCTTGAATATATTGATTGGAGAAATCCTGGCCAAACCTTACTCAAAACTGGCAATCTGCTAGAATTTTTTAAAATAAAGACAGACATATTTGCTCTAAAATTCCAAATGCATTTAACATTCAATGAATTAATAGCTGTGAAACAACATAGTTTACAGTTTTCCAAATTTAATGCATCATGATGCCTGCAGTGTAACATGGGATTTACTTCCATATTGATTTAACAGCAGTCTGAAGCATGCAAAATAATATATTGTCATAGTTACCGATGCAACTCTCTCAATGTCTCACAGTAATAGTTTCATAGATTTTCAGGCCATGCGAAGAGGCCACAATCAAATAGCATGAATAAGAGTAAAATTACTATAAGCACAAAATATCATCATTAAGTACAAAAATTACACACCTTTGATAGTTTAGTCGCTCAAATATTGTGAGCATTGAATGAAGAACCTTGTCCACATATTCCACCTTCTCTGAATAACATTTGAGAGCCAGGTTAACTAAGGAAACTTGTAGGGAGACCACATCCTCAATGGCCATGTCCAGTCGGGTCTGCATCTCACAACATGGTGACAATTCATTTGACAAATTCAAAGTCCAGGTAAACAAAAAGTGGACATGAAAAGAGAATAGAAACAAACACATGCAACAGAATGGAGGCACAGGAAGGGGGTAGTTTGGTGTAATTATGTAATTGTGTGATTTTATACCACTTGAGCACCTTCCAATATCTTCCTGCATGACAACAAATTATTTTTTATTTTGTAAGAAATTGGACAGCACCAAAATTACAAGGAGAGAGTAAGTCACTGCAACGAATAAGTACCTGTGTGCTCCTGGCCCATAAAATGCAAGCTGATTTTAGAGCACATTTTGGAGTAAAAATATTGCAACTTATGGGTGGGGAAATACGGTACTTACTATACCAAGGTCTTGCACAATGCTGACCTTTTTGATGATATTTTTAGTTGCATACTGCAGAGGAAATAACCAAGATGGCAAAATAACTTACACAATGGCCGTTCAATAATGTGGGACCATATTTTTTTATTCATATTTCTTTTTCATTATAATTTTATGGTATCTTGTAACCTTAACTTGTAATGTATCTATGTTGCAAGTTTCACTGATTCCGCTGACTAGTATTGAATCAGCAGCAACGGTTGAAAGTTGAAACACCATTCACAGTTCACCAACGTCTATACTCTTCTCATTTCTCTCATGCTATTCTCTCCTTTCTTACATTCCAAATAAAGGGTGATGACAGACAGACCTATCTAACCTCACTTACCCCACCTATCATATTCAACCATACATCTTAAGTCCAGCAACTTCATTATTTTCATTTTTGACCAAAGTTGAATCACCATGAATTTCAAATGTTTTAACAAAAGAGGAATACTAGGTATTTTCCACCAACATATTACTTGGGACAACTAGTTTCAACACTCAGGCATCATCCTTATGTACCCTAGGTCTATGCATTGAAACTAGGAGTACCAGATAAAAAGTTTGTGGAAAATCCTTCTTTCATTAAAAAATGAATATCCAAGTAAATAAGCCTAATACCGTCAAGTGTAATATCAAATGTCCAATGTGGGGACATTGTTTATCCCTTGCTACTAGCAAATTACTTTAATTATAAGTTATAAGGAAATAAACTCTACCTTGATCTTTGCCCATTTGAATATAAATAATTTCTAAAACCATTTGAGGATTGCATGGCAGATATTTGTCTTCATAATCTAAATATTTTTGCAGCATGCTTCTAAATATCTCCAAATGGCCTCGATAATATATTTTTAGAAATATTAGACATTCTCATAGGTTTACTAGAAAAGGGAAAAGAAACCAGTAATAATTTGAGGTGATTTCAACAAAAACTTCTAAACAAATTAACTAGAGTGAGGTAATTGCCAATCTCACTTCTCACTATAACAGTGGCCATCGATGACCTAATTCTTTCTTGTGAATGACTCTCATGAGCTGACCACTTACATTGTTTCTACAGGACTTCCCAATCACAAAGCAATTATTTAATTGTTAATGTATGATAATGCTCAGCAAAAAACCAGACACTGAATTTATATTTAATTTAGCATTAGTCCGAAAACAGCACTTCTTCATACGGCTAACAATGATAAATGGACATAATTGCAAATACTCTAAGCCCTAAGCCTAAACTCTAAGCCTAAAACACTCTTGCAAGCCCTAAGTCAAGGAAAACTCACACAGATGGGAATCAAACCCACAACCTCTGGATTGACAGGCAAGGACGTTATCCCACCACCACCAGGGCTGGCATCAAATCTGCTCTCTACATATGACATGTAGATAGATCTGCAGCATTGTGATTATATTCACACTGTTAACAATATTAATCATTGTAGGTGCTTTATTTATAATTCTCCAGGGGCAATTCCTTCCAAAGCCATTTCATTTAGCCATGAGAAGCAATGAGACAGGTGGCAAAATATGTGCAATACATTTAAAATATTGAAAGTTTGATCCCTGAAAAATGAGTTTGGCAAATGGGTAAATAAATAATAAAAATTTGAATAAAAACTCAAATATAACTCAAATGTTTGGATATTATTTGAACATGTTTGGATATTATTTGAACATTAATACTAGCCAATAGTGAATATCAGTTTATTGCAACTGTTGGCTAATAGTCTTTCTACCTACATGATGGTGCCTCTCATTTAGGTTACTAATTCACCGGGTTTCAACTGTTAATAGATTCTTAGACCAAGAAATATACATACGTACACACAAACATTTATAATGAGGCCATGAAACCATATTAAAATTTATAATGATCAAATTGTGAAGAATAATGTGAGTGCATCAATGCTTAAGAATATGACAGGCACTTTAAAGAAATTCTAAAAGATAAAGTATAGCATAAGCCACTTATGTTTGCAGAAAAATGATTTATCCAAAATGCACACTCTAAACCAAGAGTTAAATAAATAAAACAAGAGAAATGATGGATTTGTGATTGAGGAACTGTCATAATCTCATTCTGCACCAAAAAAAGATAGCCCCCCCAATGTCAGTGAGTTTAAATTTATTCAACATCAAGTAAGATCTGGTGCTTTCCCAGCATATTGTATGTAGCAGCCCTCAATCGGCAATGTATTCCACTGAGTGAGAGTCTCCGTTTTGGCCACCGTTTTGATGCTCAACTTAGGCAGCATCTTCCATCAAGACTTGGCCAGGATGGTGATTCAACATAACTTAATTACATGAAGCCATACACACACAATAATGTCATGAATGCTCTCACCTGGATAATTTGGGCTACTTGCTCTGAAAATACATCAAAAAGTTGCACATCTTGTGGGATGGGTGTCTCTCCCCTCTGAGAGAAGGTAGCCAGGCGATCTATCAGTCCAATAACTATATTCTTAACATTAACTCCAGGCTGCAGCTCAGCACAAGCTTTTAGGAATGCATGTAATGTCTGCAAATGGAATTCATCTGGAAAAACCTGTTTGAATGAATTTTAAATATTTGTTCAGAGGTAGAACTTTTTATAATTACATATATAAAAATACACAAAAATGAAGTTATAACTAGTGCCTGAAATTGACATATTCTGGTCACAACTAGATTGCTTCATAATTTGAATCATGTAAGCTGTCAATCATAAACTTCACCCCATTTGCATCAAGTGCACAGACCGCAAAAGACCTTTATTTTATGTAGAGACTACAGAGACTAGTAACTTATGGATCAATGTAACATAGGGATGACCTCACAGTGACAATGGCTTTGCTTAATTAAGGTGTACCAAATTCTTCATAATAGTCTATGAATAACAAAATTAACAAATTTTAAGTCTTTTGTGTTATTTACTGGTATTTAAACCAATAGCTTTAGTAACTTCCACACACCACTACTGAGATAACAAGTAAAGGTTGGCACTACATTTGTTGATCAGAATACATTTCCGCTAAACACAAGTCTGATAGCAAGGAAAGGATTAATTTTTCATTTAGCATTTAAGAAAAGGTCTCAATTAAGGCCCTTGAAGGGTATTACTATGTGTGACGAGTCAGTTCCATTTTTTCATTCCACAGGGTTTTGATTCTGACAGATCAACCTGTTTTTTATAATAATGAATGTGTCTCCACTAAATAAAGTTGAATTGATTTGATTGTGCCACTCAATGCAATTTTATCCAATAAAAATGGCTAAAACAGTATCAGCATGTATACACCAGCCTATTCAAGAGAGAATTCACGAAAGATTAGCAATGAATACAAACTGCTGACACCCCCAGAACCATACTTACACAAATTTTCCTCTTTGTGGCCAGCCCTTCTTCATATTCTAATATCCTTAAACATCACATGAGATTAAATAACTCACCTGAATTATGCATTCCATCAAGTACTCCTGGGCAATGGCATCCCTACAGCTAACAACTTGTTCCAAAATCCCAGGTAACACAGGCTGAAGAAGATTCAAATAAAGAAATAGTGAGAAGCAAAATTGTGACACATGATGGGATATTGCTAGCCTATGAATCAGAATTCAGTTTTGTCAATCAAGATACATGCCAAATGTTATAACAGCCTCTTAGTGATTTATGTCCATGTAATTGCCGATGAAAATACTCTGCAACTGTCTTTCCTGTCTCCTTTGGATTTCTCCCAACATTCCTCTCGCCTAGCACTTACTAGTTTGTTTTCCCTTCAGTCCACTTCACCTTATCCATCCTTCTCCACACCCACATTTCAGAATCCTTCAATCTACGTCTATCATCCTGCTTCAAATACCATGTTTCCTAGCCATTTCAAACCACACTCCATATAATGTTCAATGAGCCTTTTTAACATCCTTACTGAACACCCAGTCATCAATTCCCTCCTCATTGCCAAAGCTCCTTTGCCTAACGTAATTCTCCTTATGTTCCTGCTACTTTGACCATTTTGGTCAAAAGCAATTCTGAAATAAGTCAACCGTTCCACTTCCTCAGGTTCATTTACTCCTTAAATATTTAACTAAATAAATCTCTTTTGCAAAAAACTAGTTTCATTACATTTATTCTCATCCCATACTGATCACAAAGGCTTGCTGATGCGCTCAGCAATGCTCAGTAACTATCCCTTGGCTGATTGGCTTACTAAAGCTTGTTCATCTAGAAATCTAACTGAATTTATACATTCTCCACAGACTTCCATGCTTATTTCCAGTCTTCCTATACATCTTTAATCATTTCCACTCCATGTATGTTGAAAAGCATGGGTGATAATGGACACCCCTGTCTTACCACCAGGACTGTCCATCTGGACTCTCCATCAGCCACTTGCAACTGAGCACTCGGAGAATTATACAGTTTTCGGATAAGTCATCTATTCCTCCAATCTACTTATATTTTCTGCAATAGATTCATCATTTCAACCCAACTCAATCCATACAATTCTCTCTCTAAATATATGAAATGAACAAATACATCCTGATGGTGTTCTATATTCTTCTCTATTAGTGACCTCATTACAGAATGTGGTTGACCAACCTATTCTGCCAATCTACACCTATTTTATGCAACACATTTATTAATTCGATCTAATCCACCCTAGCAAACGCCTTCTTTAAATCTGCAAAACAGCCAAATACATTTAGATTGTGTTCTATATTCCTCTCTATTATTGACCTCATTACTGCAATGGCATCACGCGTGCCTCTCCTCTTCCTGAACCCAAACTGATCATCCCCTAAGTAACCATTTACCCAGCTCTACACCCTCTTATTGATGATCCTGAGAACCACTTTAGCTACATATGAAATCAAACTTATTGTTCTATAGCCCACATATGTGGTTGCCTTTCCTTTTTCAGAATAGAAACTATCATTGACCTGATGAAATCTTCTAGCCAAATTCATCCCACATAAAATGCTGCCAAATAGTCCATAAAAACCATTCCTCCCACAATATCCTAACTGTAAAATAGTTCTCCGTGAATGATGTTCACCCCCACAGGTTTATTTGATTTCAATTCCCTTTATGCCCTTCAATTCCCCTACAATCAGATAGTAATAATCATAACTTCAATACACATCCAATCCCAATTGATTGAATTAATCACACAGTTCCTAAAGCTGTGCCTAACCATATTATAGTCTTACTGATCTTTCTGAATCCCTGGGCATTTTCCATGTATGCACATGTCTATTTTGATGTTTAAACCATGTGGTCATTATGATTTTGTCCTGTTTCTCACAGAAGTGTAATATTTTCTCTCCATGGTCATTCCTCATTCCTAAACTGTTCCTAAACATCAATCACTTCCTTGGCCTACCATTTCGTTCCAATTCCCTATTCACCATCATATTTTTCCTTCCTGGAACACCCACAATTATGTTCTCTTAACTGATTGCATACTCTGTCAACTTCTTCCCTATGATTGCTTGGTGGCATGTACACGAATTTTAATTCTTTTTATTAAATATAACAAAATGTACACAAAAATTAATAGATAGGGAACTTAATACAAATATTACAAGACATTGTTTTTCAAATTAAAAGTGAAAACGTTAAATAATATAACCAGTGGACCTTATTTAGGGGAAAACATATTAACTTAATGCAAGGATCTAAGGGTTTCCTCAGAAAATGAATACATTACGGCAAGCATCTAGCAACAAATGTCATGAGAACCACTAATCCCGTGTACTTTAAATATAAGGAACTGTATTCACTTGAAACACTGGCTATTTCCCTTGAAACACTAAGCATAATCCACCACTCATAATCTTGTTTTATTGGGCTTTTTATCTAAATAAAACAACTTAAACTTAACTCCCTCTGAGAACTATATGCTAATAATTAATTGGCCTTCACCATTAAGTTAAAAAGAATTCCATGGTCCCCATAACTTTGCTTACCTTACGATATTTCTCCAGATTCACACATTCCAGCTGCGAAAGCCGAACAAGATTGGTCCCAACTAAGATCCTTAACTCTTCCCTCTCACGCTCGCGGCGCTCCCTGTCCCTAGAATGCCCTTGGTGCTGCATCCTAACCCACAGTTTATTCATCTCAGCAAAGTTCATCAGAACAAAGTCCACGGAATCACGAACCTGTCAAATATCATTTTAAAAAATCACATCAAACACTGCTAGCAAGTCCCATGCTTGCAGAACAAGCATTAATTAGATAAAGCAAATAACTGTATGAAGGTTGCATCAATTTTAACACAACATACAATTATCTGTGATTTTCATCCTAGATGCTCTCATTAACAATGCCCATAAATGAGTATAGAATAGATAACAGTACTAAACTTTCAAGCCTTCTAACATTCTAAAAAAACATGTTGGCGGTTTCTATTTAATCCAAAAACAAAAAAGCTGTATATAAGTAATGAGCTGACCACATACAAACATCCAACAGTTAGAATAAGACTTACCACTTACAAGGAAGACCAATTCAGTTTAAGGGTTTGCTTCAATTTGACATTTTAGAGTTTACACTGAAATTCAGTAATTTTGAACAGCAAAATATAGCTGCATCTAGTATTATGAGGCCTGAAACCAGCTCCGAAACCATACTAACAATATTGAACATGAATTGTTAGCTGTATCATTGCATTGGTGAGTTCTGCACAGTAAAAGGTTATATAAGCATTATGGTTTCTGTAAATTTATGTTAAGTATAGTATTATTTAAGGCAGTATTTACTGTTCCGTCTGGATGATCTGGAGTGTCAGGCAGATCAGGAAGAACATCTCTAGTGCACTGCAGAAGGTAATTGCGCAAAAACAGACCTCGGAGGGGATGCTGCACACCCCGACACATTTCAACAAGATCTCTCAATAAATCCCTTTTCTGGCTCATGTTAGTCTTTATGTAAACAAGGCCAACAGTTATGAGAAGATACCTGAAATGTGCAATGCAGAGATTATAATTTTTTAAAATTATTTTGAAAGCATAAAAAACCCAAGGCATTCCCCCACCAAGTGAAATGTACTGTTTGGACCCTGAATGTGTCATATTTTTCCATTCAAATTAACTCTCCATTAGGTTATTCCAATGTATTTCCAAACCAGTTTTCCTTTAGTTTATATACATGGAACCACTAAAGGAATTAGCAAAGAATTGTTATGAAACTCACAGATAGTGAACATAACAGGGCCAGAGGGGGGTCCCTTAAAGTGTCCTGCTCTATTGTATGGGATGCATTAAGGGGGGAAGTGAAGCTTAGGAGAGGGGAATGGTGCTGGGGAGGAAGAAAGAGACAGGCTAAAATGAAGTGGGCGGGAGAATAATTTAAAATGGATATTATCTTTGGATCCATTAACGGTATTAACAGTATCAACAACTGAAATACAATACCTGACAAAGTCATCTCCAAGCATCTTTCTCTACCCTCACAATGAGAAAGAAATAAATTGTGCTCAATGAAAATGGGGAAACAGCTCCTCATGAGGAATAGATGAAGTCTCAGGTTATATTTTATACAACTACAAAGACCATTTAATTGAAGCATCCCTAAATTTGATTAACTGGTGGTATTTTTTCCGATACTCTTCAATCTAAGACAATTTAAGTGATTCCAATTGATAAACTTCAACGTGAAAAAATGATACTGGTAATTCATTAAAGGCAACCAGTACACAGGCCAATAATATCCTTACTCTAAAAAATCCTCAAAATTATTCAAACAAAAATATGCTTGGACTGGCTAATGCCTTAATTAGAAAACAATACACTACTCTCCAACTAATGGTATTAAAGGAAAAACAAATCAAGTGTTTCAGACCTTATTCATGCCAGATATTTTATTTGAAACCCCATAGGCGAGGAAAGATCAATTTCATGCTTCTTTCCAAGCATTTGGCATGGTTGACCATCAACTGCTGCTCATAAAGTGTCATGCAACAGGCGTCAGGCCTTCAACTGGATTAAATCTTAACTTAACAAACAACATTAGAAGGTTCACATTACTTAGAATAGACAAAATATTTTATCCAACCACTTGCCAATTATTTCTAAAATAGCTAATGGAGCTTTAACTGACCTAATTCATTAATTAATAAAAATGTAACCTATGCAGATGATATCCACTTCCTTCTCTCATCATGTAACTAAAGGCCAAGAGTTACTTACACAAAATTCATTGAAATTAATTCAAATGGAAAGTTTGATATTCATATATCATATTTCATCTCCAAATTGCATTTCTCTATGCTTTCTATAAGTTTTAAGATCATCAGAATCTATTTCCATTTTGTATTTCCTATACCACAGTCTCATCTATAGTAGAGCAACTTCTATGGGGCAGTGTATCCATAGGGGGAGCAACTGCAGAGGAACAACAATATTGAACTATGAGGAAATGATGAAAAGGGGATGTAACAAGAAAGTTTAGAACTGTGTAAACCAATCCTCAGATTGACAGCCTGTGGTGATTATAACAACCCTTAGCATTGTAGGCAAAATTAACAATATAAATATTGCCAAATCAGAATGAAATGGTTATCTAAAACACTGGTAAGATGTAGCACAAAAATTCAAGTTAAAATGGACGCACAAACGTGGTACAATATTTCCTGCATATTGCACTAGTTCATACAGATCAGCAACTTTCCGTCCTTTTTGGAACTCATCAAGCAAATAGAGCTCTAGATGTCTGAGTTCATCAGTTATGGCCATATCTAACTATGGTTAAGGAGAATTCTCCCAGGAATAGGCAATGATTAATTTCTAATGACAGAAGCTCACCGATATGTTAATAATGAACTGTCTTAAGTGTATTAAAAAAGACGCGATTATGATTAAAATAGCACAAAGCTCTACCCTGAGTAATTATTATACATTTATATATATATATATATATATATACATATATATATATATATATATATATATATATATATATATATATTACATATACAAGTATATATATTATATTATATATACAAGAGGTTTCATTTTCACCTTCTACCATGCAGGGTTACAAATGAAACAAAAAAGACACAACACAGTTTTGGAGGATAACAAATACAAATCTATTACACTCCCAAGATGATACTTAATTGTTGACATTATTATTCGCATACATATCCTCAACGTATGAAATCTGGGAAAATATTTACTGAACGTTCTACCAACAAATATCAACGAATTTAATTAGTTTTACACAAACATTAACTGTGACTGCCATGGTATTATTTACGATGTTTTTCATGGAATACCCTTAAAGTACCCAATGGCAATCATTATCGTTTTAATACAAAAAACAAAATAAATGGGTACAATAAATGACACGAAGTACATTAAAAAACCTTGCACATGTATTTAAAATTGGTTGGTAAAAATGCCAGCATCATTCATACTGTAAGGTGGAATAAATAGCCATGACCATAATGCTAATTTTTGATAAAATACACACATATATAGTTCATGAAGGATACAAAGTTCATAATAACTTTTCGGTGAAAGCAGTGATGTCCGTAATTCTCCCAGCATCGTCGATGCATGCTTAAGACCATCCATTAGTTTTCCTTTGTCTAACTGCCGTTTCATTTGAAAAGCTTGAGTCTTGACAAGGCTAAGAGCTTCATCTAGAAGCTTGTCTTGATCATCAACTGGCGAAAGTTGGGGCGTCATCGGCTATGAAATAGTAATCAAGTGAGTTCTCGAAAAATAAATCTAGCTCACTCGTTTCTAAAGATTGACAACAAGTATTTCTGATTTGGCAGTTGATTAAGCCAAATGTAGACCTCAATTAAATGCTAAGAAAGCCAAAAATAAAATACTAAATCTGAGCTCATTATAAAATGGCATTTAAAATACCCAACTATGCACTTTCAAAATTGGCTACTTCAAAACTTAGTGCTATTGAGTAGTCATACTATGAACGAGTAGAGTGGAACTGCAAAGGTAATTACTTACCATCTCTTACCTACATCAACAATCGGCTTCATAAAACAACCGCGAATCGCATGGCACGTTTCTTTATTATATCGAAATTAATCGAACGGTATCGACGGTTATGATAAGCTATTATAAAGTAATTTAACTCACAAAAATGAATTTGTGCGTATATTCATTGTTCTTCAAATAAAGTAATTTAAAACCTGACAACACAACTCTTTCCACGAATCAGTTGATATTTTTAGTGTTAAGGAATTGAAAATAATTAATTTACAATTTTTCTATTTAGAAGCCTTTTATTACCTTTTATTAACATTTTGTACATTTTCACCTTAAACATGCAACTATATTTGATACATGCTAACTTGATTGATTTACATCATTATTACCAAACTGATTTAACTAAACAAATATTTATATGGGTTTCTTGGGTTCCAATTTGAACCAATAGCCGCAGCCACATCTTTTCGGCTCCCCTTGCTTTAGCCACATCCAAGCAACACTTGCAGAGTCCTCTTCGCAAATACATCCAACAATTCTTGCCTCGAAAGCAGACGGTACCACGGTCGGGCAGTCCTTAGTTCCTGGTCCCCTTTTGAAAACTTTCATATCATAAGGATCCTGGAAATAAAAAGCTTTACATCAAAACCTTACTCCTATTCCATAATTACAAATAATCAGCTGATTGAATGCTACTTACATCATTTCCAGCCATATTGGCTAACATTTCTCTTTTTTCCAAACCAGTAGCATGCTCCAAAGGGTCGGCCATCACTGTACAATTGTAATGGGAGATTAAGTATTATAGAAACATAAGCATGAGATAGTTGATGAATTTTCTATTAAATTGGAGACCTTTAAATGTCTTTAGAGCGCAGAGGTTGCCACCATCAAATACAGCAACATTTAGGTAATCATACAACGAAATACGGCGACGTTCACGAAGGTAACATACTAAACCTTCACTTACTTTTACTTGAACATCTAATTGATGTAAAAAGACCACTGCGGCGAGCAGTAACGCTCAAAATCCTGCTAGAAAGAGCAGCCATATCCAGTCGTTCAGTACCAGATAAATCGCAACCAACAATTAGGACCAAAGTACTCACAATAGATGTCACTAGAGGTAGAACAATACACTTTCGATATTACAGAGCGCCAAATTCAAAGGTAATAAAGAACAGTACCTTGTGTCATTTTAAGGGCAATATCATATGTCGGTAGTTTTATTTCCGAAAGATAAAACTATTGCCCTTCTTTTTTCCTATGAAATCTTATTTTTTTCTTATTTTTAGGTACTTTGTCAGAAATAAATTTGCATTTTCTGAAATTATTAGCCACAACAAGCAAAAGATTTTAGTGGAAGGAATGACATCCAAAATTAAAGGAAAGAGAAAATAAAAAATTAAAAGAAACAATTCATTGGACTGTTTTTCTACGGGATCAAGAAACAAATGGACCTGCATTATGTAATGGGAGTAAAATTACTTGAAAAATTGCCTGTTGATAGGCAAGATGAACCTATAGTAAGATTCATAAGTAAATTCAGTACCTATATGGTTTATTAGTAATCCATTTCGTGCATTAAAAGAGGCTCTGGAATGAAATCAGTTGACATAAGGGAGGATTATAATTTATTTAATTTTGCAAAAATTCATCTTGTTTATCTTGACTATCCATTGCAATGCTTCTATGACCACAAAACCCATAAAACACATGAGTAATTCAGGCTTGTTCCTGTTTACTTTTCAGATTCAGACACTATGAATGTTAAATAGCTGTCATAGGGAATATTTAGGAATAATTCAGTGAGCACACAAATTCATTGCAATGTTTTATATACAAATGTAATTGTACACCATTGTTATTTCACTAAGGTTTCTCAAATCATTTGCTAGGTAATTACAGTAATGATTGCTCCATTACATGGTCCAAAAAATAATACAAATACTGAAATATTTTTCACTTCCCACGAATAATAGGACTAGTGAATTTTTTTCATTGGTAAACTATAATTAATCTTCCTGTCAGTTCCCTGAAATCATTAAATAATGACTGAATCTTTGCTGAAGTTGGGTTGAGAGCAGAATGATGGCATGGGTTTAGGAACACTATGTAGTGATATAGAAAGTTCTAAGAAAGATGAAGTTGATCAAGGCAGTAGAAAGATATTGTCCATATAGAATTACTATAGTGTACAAGGAAAAATGGAAGGGATTCTTTGAACTCATTTATGAGTAAAGAATTTAGACAGAAGACTTCCTTTGGTCAATATTTATCCCCATTCCAAAAAAATGTAAAGCAGCTAGCTGCATGTGAGAACTATAGGACTATTGCTATATCTCACACACAGGAAATTGCTTATGATATTCATCAATGAGAGTTTATAACAGCACAAATAACAACCTAGGTGAAGAGATTTTGGGTTTAGGATGGGGAGAGGAACATGTGAAACCAGTTCAGTTGTGAAAATATCCGTGGAAAGAATCATAGAAAATAATTAGGATACCTCAGTGGATTTTGAAAAGGCATCTGACAAAGTAGAGTGGACAATCTGATGAAAGTATTGCCGAATATCAGAGTAGGTTAGGTGGATAGGCAAAAAATGTTACCTATTTCTGAACTAGATAGGAAAAGAAAGGGTGACAGATGGTGAATAAAGATAACCATTAACAGGCAGGGTAGTTAAACAGGGAAGTCTTTTATTGATGATATTTTTAACATATGCACCAAGGACATGTTAAGAGTGGTTTGAAAAGGGTTAAGCTGGAAATAAAAAGACAGCAAAATGATTTGAATCAGCTTTACTTATGATCAAGTCAGACAGTTATGGGATTGTAGATGTCATTTGCAGGTTAAAAAATAAAAGCACTAAGATTCTTGAGAAGTAGGAAAACTAAGTTAAACATTAATGCAGAAGCAAATAAAATAGAGCAGGTGGATCTATTCAAGCATTTGGGTAGCTGTGCGGACGGAAATGGTGCAGATATTAGGAGAGGAATAGCATTGGTAAAGGAATCAGTTATTCAACTAGTAATAGAAAGAATAAGTTATGATCCATAAAAATATTTATAAAGACTTCAACATAAATGCAGAGTTGTGCGGATATGAAACTTGGTCTTTGAGGTAAGAGGATAAGCCAAGAGGCTTTGGATATGTGGATATGAAGTAGATTGAATACAGTAAGTCGGATGAAAAGGAAGACTAATGACATTTTATGTACATACATTGGGATGTTGAAGATCATGAAATAAGGAAGAGTGTTAAGTCAGGATAGAAGAAGAAAAGAAATTGGATTTTAGATGGCATGGAGACAGACAGAAAGTAGCTATGTACAACTGAAGAGGGTAATGATGTAGAGCAAAAAATGGGAATCTTGTACAATACCCAGTACGTAATAGTTGTTGGGGAGACCAAAACTTGCCTGTAAAAGATTGATTACCTTAGATGACATCTGTTATTGGGGAATGCACCATATCAGAGCTACAAATGCAGTCCTTAATAGTTCCCACTACACAAGGTCTGTCCAAAAAATACACGAATTGAGATCATAAAACTTTATTTTGCAATATTTAGTCGAAATCGATTTTGTCCCCTTCAAAGTACTCTCTATTTGTTGCTATGCACTTATTCCATCTTCTTTTCCAATGTTCAAAGCACTCTTGGAAATCCTCAGTAGTGAGGTGTTTTAGTTTTCTCATCGTTTCTTGCTTTATTGTGTCCACATCTTCCCAGTTATGTCCCATCATCACATTTTTGCATTTGCAATATCACAAGGAAAATTAATGATGAAAGGGTCATGCATTTCTGTATGCAACATAAGGAAATTCAATATTATTAAACTTTATATTATATAAGAAAACTATGATTCTGGATAAAAATAAACAGAGAAATTTGCAATTAACTGTCTTAGTACTGCCTCCAGCCAGCAGTATTAGCGAAAAGTGCAGAGGGTAATTAAATCAAATGTATCATCTAAGAGAACTAAATATTTTGAAGTAATTTATAAAGATATCAATGTGCATCTTTTTTATTGAATATGAACTGAATTATTGTAACATTTAGGAATGAATTTTACATTGTCCTAAAAATAATTGTAATATTTGTAGTCTACTAACTATGAACGATTTTTTTAGCATTAAAAATTTGATTTTAAGAAACAATAGTAAAACATTTTTTATAACATTTTCTTATGAAAACATTATTTTTGGATAAAAAAATTAACCAAAAAGATATGCTGAAAAAGTTATAAAAAATAAATAATTACTTTTGAGTTTCATAATTTTCTGTCTGCCTCTGTAAAGTCACATTTTGTAGAAAAGTCTATTTTAGCAGGTGTTGTCGGACCATTCATCTAGCCTCTATGATTAACCAAACAAATACTATACACTGGGACCTTTTCCTTTTCTGGCCATGTTCCACAATAAACTATACAGTTCTTTTCTTTTTTATCTGGAAGATGTTCCAGTCCAGCATTTGATCAACCTACACGTGGTGATGTGTCAAACTCCATCTCCCAAAGGTATTGCATCTCAAGAGACTCAATGATGCGTGAAGTCTATTGATGCCTTATCATCATTATCATTGGAATATTTTCTTTATACATAAGAAAAGAAAAAATAAAAATGTATGTATTTACTTGAAATGACACTGATTCAACAGTATGCTGGCAAGGGAAAAACAGCACTGAAACTCAAAGCCAAAAGAGAAGCGTGTTCTTTGCATACTATCTACTATGTACTTTCCATCTAAGGGCAGTAAAAGAAACAAGCTCTATTAGAAAGAGAAATGCTTACAATGTCATCACATTACAAAGAGCCCAAAGGTTTACCTAGGATGGAAGGCAAGGGAAAGCAATATGTTTGCATAGTAATGCTTTCACTAGCATCATATCGCCCAAGTTTTAGCAGTTTGTATCAAAATAGATTCATCATAAAACATTCAAAAGTTTTTAGAATTAACAGATTAGTCTTTCAGTGGGATGTCACAGTGAAAAGACCACTCAGCAAAAGCAACAACATTAGACTGAGCTTCCCCATATGTAAGCAGTTCAAGTAAAAATTACAGTAAGATTTATACCTTGCGAGAAGTATTAAAAAAGAATTTTAATATTTTTAAAAACATATTATACAAAGCAGAGATGTCATATTTGTGATAAAAGAAATAATTCATAAGCTGCAAAAAAAATTATAAGGCAATTTAAACTATAGCTTATGTTTAGCCAATACATTTGCTTGTCACACTTTTCACTTGTGATAATTTGATCATTGCAATCAGTCACTGCCGAGTAGACAACATGTAAGGCCATTTTATATTTTTCCTCATGGCTAACGAACCTGTCAAAAAGGGGATTTTTTTATTTATATACCCTGCAAGCCACCACCAGGGGGAGAATACAAACCAGAATAATTTTACACAAACATGACCCCCTATCATTCATGGAAAAAATGACATATTTCAGTTCTACACTTAATCTCTCAAATTTTATTTGCATGATCTCTCCTACCATAGTATGATGGGGTTAATGGTGCATTTTCAACATCACTGCTAAGGGTACCTCCTTCCAATTTATGCAACAGCTTCAATCTGTAATTAAACCTTATCTCTATGAGTGATTCCCAGTCCTTAAACGCTCTGGATAAAAAAAATGTGAGATGAGTACGAGAAACATTTTTAAGTAAATGTACTTGAAATGGCATTTTTTTCTTGTACTTTATTTTCATCTATTGCCTGCACTGAATGGAAATGATCATTTCAGATTTGGAAGCTCATCATTGATGTTGTTAACTCACAAGATCCTAGAAGTAGGTAGGTTGGAAGATGATATCTATTGAGAAAAAACCTCGAGAAGATTAAGTTTTCAAGAAATACTTTAATGTGGATAGAATGTTTTACATGAGAATGTTCTTTGCCAACACTTAAATTCTTTTGATGAAATTGAAATGGTTTGAAAAATGTCCTTTACAGGAAATATACAAAGTGTGTGAAATATAACTGATGTATGCCACATGAAATTCTTGATAAACAATCAATTTTATTCAGTGCTATTATGAATTAAAGTCATATTCCCTTCAAAAAACATTTTAAACAACAGTTGCATTAGTTCAACAAGACATTTTTACATAATCTTAATGTCAAACTAACATCACACTTACATTAATACAAATTATCAAATCAGGCAACATTGTTCAATAGTTTGCATATTTCAATATTACAAGTTATAATGATAAACAATTATAAATTTTAACCCAAAATAAACTTTTTTGTATACTTGAAATTTTTGGTTCATAATTTTACTAATTCATCCACTTCTTTAATGGGTTGGCTAATTCTTTTAAGTTAATTTTTGAGTGCTTAAAGTCTTTTAAAATCATTGACATACCATAAAAAAAACTTAACATGGTGTTTCTGTTAAAGTCACTAATTAAATTATAACCACAACCTTGCAAAATCTCTGGCATATCCACACTGGGAAAATAAAAACCTTAATAACAAGACAGAGCAATGAGAAATTTACTCTTTAATTTAGAGACTCATTAGGCTTCATCTGCTTCTCCTTCCTCCTCTTCATCAAATTCACCTTCTTCCTCTGCTGTTGCCTCTTGATATTGCTGATACTCAGAAACAAGATCATTCATGTTTGACTCTGCCTCGGTAAATTCCATCTCATCCATTCCCTCACCTGTATACCAGTGAAGAAAGGCCTTACGCCTAAACATGGCTGTAAATTGCTCAGAAATTCGTTTAAATAATTCTTGAATAGCTGTAGAATTACCAATAAATGTGGCAGACATTTTAAGACCTCGAGGAGGAATATCACACACAGCTGTTTTCACATTATTGGGAATCCATTCAACAAAGTAACTACTATTTTTATTTTGAACATTTAGCATTTGTTCATCAACCTCTTTCATTGACATACGCCCCCTGAAGACAGCAGCAACAGTCAAGTAGCGACCATGACGAGGGTCACATGCTGCCATCATATTCTTCGTATCAAACATTTGCTGAGTCAACTCCGGGACAGTAAGAGCACGATATTGCTGTGAACCACGGGATGTCAGAGGAGCAAATCCTGGCATGAAAAAGTGAAGGCGTGGAAATGGGACCATATTCACCGCAAGCTTCCTAAGATCAGCATTGAGTTGACCAGGAAATCTTAAACATGTTGTCACTCCAGACATTGTGGCTGACACAAGATGATTTAGGTCCCCATATGTGGGAGTAGTCAATTTTAATGTTCGAAAGCATATATCATAAAGCGCCTCATTATCAATGCAATATGTTTCATCAGTGTTTTCTACAAGCTGATGTACAGATAATGTAGCATTATATGGTTCCACCACTGTATCTGAAACCTGAAGACAAAGATACACTATAAATGTTCACAATAATAATTCTTTATTGTTCATAGTGGTCAGCCAAATAATAATACATAATAAAATAAATATGGAATGCCTTATGTATGAATAATTATGAAATTTTCAAATAGTAGGAACTAATGAAACCTCAAATGGTTTTTTTTCATTATTACCTTTGGAGAGGGGACCACACTGAATGTATTCATTATTCGATCAGGATATTCCTCTCTTATCTTTGAGATGAGTAGAGTCCCCATGCCGGACCCAGTTCCGCCCCCTAAGGAATGGGTTAGCTGGAATCCTTGAAGGCAGTCACAACTTTCAGCCTCCTTCCTTACAACATCAAGCACAGAGTCTACCAATTCAGCACCTTCTGTGTAATGGCCTTTGGCCCAATTATTCCCAGCACCACTTTGGCCAAAAACGAAATTATCAGGCCTAAAAATTTGTCCAAACGGTCCTGAACGTACTGAATCCATGGTACCTGGTTCTAGGTCAACAAGTATTGCCCTTGGAACATATTTACCACCTGCGTCGAGGAGCAAATCGAATACATTTTTCAGGGAAGTTTGATTAGGAAAATCTGTTTGAGGCAAACAAAATGTGTCATTGTTGAAGAATGTATTTAGGAAATGCCCAAAATAAATAATGGAGATATCAATTAGGATTTATTAATTACCCCCCTTTTTTTATTCTTTACTCAATTTAAAGTTCTTTCATTATTTATTCTTTCTTAGCAAGTCAAGGCAGTGGTTTGAGCAAAGGGAAGAAGTCAGGAGGCATAGTTTTTTGTATTTTATACTAACCTGCAAGCCACCACTATGGTGTGTGGCAGTAGGTGAATATATACCAGAATAATTTTAGCCCAAATATTTTTACCCCTATCACATTCAAACAGTGTCATTCTGATCCCTTATAGTGGAAAAAATGACATTTTAAATCTAACCATTGTATGCTTAATCCTTTCAATTTTATAGTTATCCATAAAAACATTGAAGAGCCATTGTGAGATTATGCACTTTTTTCACATCTTGTTGTATTTCAAAACAGTCACTCAAGATCTCATTCATTCTTATTCTTCTCGTATTCTTTTCCACCAATTCCCTCTATCACATGTGTTTTCTAAATAAAAAAATGCACGGTAAGGTTTCTTTGGCACATCTATGCATGGAAGGTCTCCACTTACTGAAGAACAAACATATGACCAGTACATCATAACATAAAACCACACTCAGATTTTGTCCAAAGTTTTTCCACTACAATTTCACACTCAATCTCATTCTTCTTCCCTTTATAAATATAAAGGTACAATTAATTATTTCCTTATGAGATTATTCCATTTTCATCATTAACTAACTGCGTACAGGTACAAGAAAAATATAATAATGAAATTTCCTTCTTCTAATGATCAAATTAAACTAAAGTCTGAAAGCATACATTAAAGAACTTGCATGCATTAGCACCAAGTAATTTCCCTCCAGACTTCAACATTTAGATAACTTAATATACCAAAGGTTTTTCATTTGCCCCCCCCCCCCCCCTGCAGGTTTTCCATTTGTCTAGATCTCATGGCTGTTACAAACCCATTTTATTTCTATCAACTTCTCTGAATCCATTTCCATTGTCTAATGCAGTTGGTTCCCTTTCATACATAACCCTTTGCTATTTAAAACCATTTCCAAAACAGCACCCTGCTTCCTTCGACTTAAAAACAAAAGCAACATAAAAATGTTTCTATTCAAAATTCTTTAGTATTCCATATTTTAAAAATGCTCCAACGACCATTTTATCTTGAATTCTATCATGATATCTTGCTTTTTTTGATCCTCGTCACATAACACAATTTATGCTAAAAACATATTTCATAAATAAACTGAAGACCTATTATGCTTAAGCATTGCTCTGAAAAGATTTACTCTCTCACCTATGCAAACATAATTGGAGGAAATCTATAGATGGTAGTCATATTTAGTGTAAAGTATCCTATAGAACCGTCCTAGCGGTGGTTTATTTTATTTGTATATGCTCTGCAAGCCACCGCCAGGGCGTATGGCAGGTGGTGAATACACACCAGAATAATTTTACCCGAACATGATCCTACCACAGTTGGACAATGTTATTTTGACCATTCATGGAAAATCATCATCGTTCATGGAAAAATGACATCTTAAATCTATCCATTCTACACTTTAACTCTCTAATTTTTTTGACATGATATCTCCTACCGTAGTACTATGGGGGCAAGGATACATTTTCAACATTACTACTAAAGAGATCTCCTTCCAATTTATGCAAGAGCTTCAATCTGTCATTTAATCTTCGCTCTGTGATTCCCAGCCTAGCTCCCTTAATAATTTGGATTAGCTACTAAGTTTATCACAACACCGTTTTACAAATCTATGTCCTCTACGCTGCACTCGATACAATTCAGTAATTAATCCAACTTCATGAAAATCCCATATACTTGTAGCATATTCTAAATGAGACCTAACCAGCGACAGATAACATCTCTCTTTTTACCTTTTCATCACATTTACCAAGTACTCTTCCAATAAATCCTGATTTTTGTCAGCTTGTTCACAGATTCCCCATATGTGTTTCACCTGGGAGATACATAGATAGATAAAGGACTTTATTAAGGTGAGATCGTGAGTGAGGGTAACGCCTATGCATTTAATCGAGTCTACACATTCCATTTCAGTGTTCCCAATGCAGCAGGCGTTCAGGTTTGCAGGTTACTAAAATTAATAAAATAGTACCTAGCAGTTTAGAACTCTAATTTTACGGGTGTGGTGGTTCAAATTTTTCACTAGTAATTTATGATTTCCATCATCCTTCATGGAATCTAACATTGAATTTGGAAAAGGCTAGCATCACAAATTAAAAGGGTTAGTCATTCACATGCTACACACTACCATTGAATGCTATTGACGAAGCATGGGAACCACGTAAAATAGCCTTATTACATGCGACTGAAGCAATGTGGTACCTGTAGCTTCATTGTAGTAAACGTTGATTCTTTCTAATTGTAGGTCTGAATCGCCGTGATATGTCCCAGTTGGATCAATTCCATGTTCATCTGATATCACCTCCCAGAACTAAAAAATATGTGATAAATCGGAAATGAGAAACATTTCTATACCTTAAATAGGAGATCACAGGAAATCGGGATTTGGATCTACAATTAAAATATCTGCTTCATTTACCTTGGCTCCAATTTGATTTCCGCACTGTCCGGCTTGAACATGAACTATTTCACGCATTTTCGTGAAGTACAGGGGTCAAACACAAGTTTCGTAGTCGAATCTTTAAATGCTTTCAACGATTCCAACAGTTTTTAAATAGTTCAAACCAAAAGGCGCTACACCGACAATGCACTTTCGTATTAATACGCAGTGAGGCAATTCAATATAATTCAGTTTTACTTTCACAATATCACAAGTAGAGGTATTTCAAACTCCACCAGAAGTATTGATAGATTATTTAACATAACGCTTCTTATATTGTACAATGTTTGGGAAAACATGAGGCACTATTTTGTGACGCCGCGTATACATTTGCTGAGCGGCTTCTTGCATTACATTGTTAGGATTGTTAGCCTATGATCGTTGTTGTTAGGTCGGACAACGGGGATTCGGTTAATGTGTTTACAATGAAGCAAAAGTGTGTGATTAATGACGGACTGAGTTTCGGTCAAACGGACGGCACTAATACCACCACCTGTATTTCAATTGGCCTTTTGGCAGCTTCGCAGGTCAATTAGTATCTCGCACGGAAGTACGATAATTGAAGATGCCATGGAAATACTACTATATGGGACCTGATGGGATTGAGCCTCCCCACTAGTCTCCATTGGTATAAAGATTTTTCTGGCCAATATTGTCCATCCAAATAAATATTTTGTCCCTCAGAAGAATTGATTCTTTCATAATTCACTGATGCCTAACTTTTCAATCCAACTGCCGTAAGAAACTAGTCCAGAATTAAGAATTTAGCAATGGCCAGGAAAACGGGAGCATTTTTCATTAGCATTGCAATAAGATATTGATCCCCGAAGATAATATCTAAGATTTATTTATGTACCCTGCAAGCCACCGCTAGGGTGTGTGGCAGGGGGTGAATACAAGCCCGACTAATTTTTACCCGAACAGACTGTACGCGTACCGCGGTCGGCCAATGTTATTATGATCCCTTATCGTTCGTGGAAAAAATGATACCTTACATCAATCTGTTCCACACTTAATATCTCTAATTTTAATGATATGATCTCTCCTACCATATTAAAATGGGGTAATAATACATCTTTAATTAATTAATCTTCTGAACGAAATTCTTGAACAACCATCATCTTGTAGAGGTTTAAGTGAAGGTCAGAGTGTAAAAATTGCCTTACTGTTCTGGGCAATAATCCAAGAGCAGCAGCATGTTTCTGCATAGAGCTCAATAGATACTGTTCAATGGACACTCTCACTGACACAATGTTTTCAGGTGTCCACACACTTATAGGTCACCCAGCTGGTTTTCTAGGAAGTGCAGATGCTGAAGCTCGTACACTAAAGTCCATTTCCTAATGGTTGTAGTAGCAGGAACCCTGTCTTGATGAGTCAAACCAAACCACTTGTGAAAAGCCCTCTGTGTCGCCACCATACTATCATTGTTTTTAAAGAACATTTCTACAACAAAGCCTTGACACTCACCAGACCACTTGATGATGACTACTGAAAACGGCATCGTTTACCCCAGCTAACACCACTACTCCCACACCGCTAATTCTCCTACACTCTTCAGTGACTTTTTGAAATGATGGAGTCCATTCTGCCCCACCCTGTATTAGTGTTAAACTTTTCTGTACATGAACTGCTACACAATAAATTGTGAAAGTGGTGATCTACGTTCCAAAATTATATATTATTTATAAACATTTTTGCACACAAACTCAGATCATTTGTGTCATTAGGGAAAGATGGGTAATTTGGTAAGGGTAGGATGCCCAGGGAATGGAGTAAAGATGGATAGAAACAAAAATGTATGGATATCATTTACAAAAATGTGCAAATTGGAAGTGATTGAATTAATATTTACACACAGCAACCAACATTGCATAATTTGAAAACATGGTTGCGTTAAGGAAATTATGAAATATATATCCAATACAAAGACATTATGCCAGCAAGCTTAGAAAGAGTAAGAGAATATGTCCTAGAAGAGGATAGGTTAGATCCAGGCTTACTTGATAGCAAAATAGAAAGGGCATTAAGAATCGATATAAAATAGACCTGTGGTGGTAGACAACATTCCTTCAGAAGTACTTAAAATGTTTAGAAAAAGGTAGGAGGAAGAGTCTTTATGGACTAATTTGTAGCAATTCGTGAATATGAGGGAGGAATTTGGCTAGAGGACTTCCAACAAAAAGTTGCCACTTCCATTTTAGTGAAGAGGATAACTGAATGAGTGACACTATATGCATCCTGGGTGCTTTCTGCTAGGAAGGATGTTGAGGGCAAAAGAGCTGTAAGGTGCTCTCAATTGTAATTCTTAGACCCATTTAATGAAGACACTGAAGAGAAACCATCAGATGTTGTGGATGCTTTGAGTACAGACAAAAATACAAAAAGCCATGTTGACTGTTGCAATGACATAAGCAATGATTGGGAGGATTCCATGCATCAAAATGCAACAGGTACAATGTTTAACAATGCTAACAATTTCAACACTGAGGACGGCTACACTCTGACTTCCACATGGAATAGGGTGATTCCCATTCGCCGCCAAGAAAGAGCCAATCAGAGCTCCTGATCAGCCAGCATCTCCTATATATAGCAGCCAAATTGCAATGCAGATCACTTTGACCTAAAGACACCTCCAGGATTGGGGGTGAAACAGTTGTCAATCAACTCATCTACGAGACGGTAATTTCCAGAAGCAACATGGATTCAAGTGAGTTGAAAGTCGCATCGTCAGGAGTTTCAATCGAGGTGGGCAATGTTATTCCCCATTAAATTAATCAATTACTGCACTCGAGTTTTGAATGCATTACAACACTTTTTCATGCATCATATTCTTTGGAATGAATGTGATGGTGAAGAATGCATCACGAATTATTCAATATGTCAACATTTTATGATTGTTTTCTTTTTATCAATTACAAAAATTCAAATAAAAAATCAGTGCAGTGCAGTGGTGGTAACCTGAACTTCATTTGATGATAATTATATTCCAAGTCAATAGATTCATAATCACCTAAAAACAATTGCTTAAACTGTTCAGGGATTCAAAGAAATAGAAAGTACTCAAATATAAACCATCGGATCCAGTTTTATCTTTCAAGTTGGTGTAAAGGTAATAATTCTTGATATGTCAAATAGTAGCAGTTTTTATGAGAGGTGACCGACAGCAAAGGTCATTTGCATCATTAGGGATGGTTGGGAAAGGAAGGGTAGAGAGAAACCCAGTATTGGCATTAGCCTACACTTATTGAAAGGCACCAAGGGGTCCGAAGTTTAACGTTCTATCCGATAGATGCCATACTCACTCAAAGTGCCCCTCAAGTAGGGATTGGGATAACACTGAAAATATTTGTTGTCTCCAGGATATGAACTCGGGTGGGAGGCCCTCTTGGTGGGACGCCTGTACGTTAGTCATCCTGACCCCTCCCTTCTTTTAAGTTCAGGCTACATTTCTGGATGGAATCATTGAGGTAAAACACCACTTGATATTACCGTAATTATTTAAGTTTCCAAACAAAAATTGGCAGTTGTTATCATTTAATAGCCTATCTACTTACAAAATCAATCTCATGTTACATAGGCAAGGTAGGGCTGCAGTGATATGTTGACTCAGAGTGTAATAAAAATGTATAAGTTTTCTTCTATAAAAGTAGCAGCCATATTAACCAGCATTAATATTTACAAAAAAACAATTTTATGTTACAAAAACAGAATTCTTTGTTAGTATCATAAGATCTGCTCAGTGTGAATACCAATGATAAAAATGTTTTACACTTTGCATATAAGTCACTTTTTTACAGAATTATAGTTTTCTTCACAATACTTTTCTATGAGAAGGTGGTTTTTCAAAACATAATCTGAATGTTTAGGGTGGTTTCACTATATAAATATTAATCTGAATTATAAAACAACGCAAAGGCACAATCCCCTCAGTTCACCTGAACAATAAATATAACTTTTAGCATTTAGTGAAAATCACAATAAAATAGGTAACATTAACTATTGGCTCCATACCTCTGTTAATGCTGTGCACCAATACAACCATTATTTTGCCAATATTTTCACAGAAAATAGAGGCTAACAAGAAATGCAGGCCCAGATATCACTGGAAATACCAAATTTTTAGTCCTGGCACCACATGCAAGGAAATTTATGTGGAATGTTCAAAGGCACTAGCACAGGTTTCTTTGGCCACTGTCAGAGAGATGCTTGAACCTTCCTCCCTCGACGATGTGGAGCTCCATACGTCACCACTTGGATAAGAATGCAAAAGTCAACCCAAACTTGGAGAGCACCACAGATGGCAAATTGTCTTGGAGAATTTCTCTCCAAAAAGTAGAATGTCTTGAAAATATCACCCATTGTCCACATGAGCACCATCTTCACACTGAGAGAGGCAGACAATATGTTACTACAATAAACATCAAGTTACACCAGTGGGAGGGAGTTGAGCCTTCCTGACATTGAAAGCAAGGGCCATCTCACCATTAGAGCACACTCACGGCCAGGGGTACTCAAATTTCGATAAAAACTTTTGTTAATATATTCTTTACCTTAAGCTGTAGGAATATCCACAGGTGAAATAATAACTTAGATTTGTTTCTTTCAATCACTCCAGAGTGTGTACGAGACATATTTTGCTCATTCACATGGGCCTTAGTGATCACACGGCTGATTACATAGTCTTTGGTATAAGAGAGTTGATATTTATATTTTGAGCCTTGACAACACTAAGCGCTTTAGGTGCCATCTGACGTTTCCATCTGAAAGTTTGACCCTTTTAACGCTAACTTTCTTCAGAACATTTTGCCATTTGATCATAACCGGCATTGTTTGCAGTGACTCAAAAATGTTGTCTCGGTGAAAAAATGGAGTTAACTGGTGAAGACTTTCGTATGATGATTTTTTACCACTTTTGACATGAATTATCAAGTCAGGAGTGCATCGATCAACTTCCTTCCATTTTTTGTGATGAAGCCCCATCCTTTGCCACTGTGAAATGCGGATATAACGAATTCCATCATGGCCACTGTTTGCTCAGCAACAAAAGTCGTGAAGGTTGTCCAAAATCAGTAGTGCCAGAAAACATTGATGCAGTGCAAGAACTAGTCAAGGAAGATCGTCATGTGACTTATCGTGAGATTGAGGCATCCTTGGGGATTAGTATGATGAACATTTCGCTGTGAAAAAAATTTGTTCATGTTGGATCCCGCATAATTTGACAAAAGCTTGAAGAGATGCTCATGTCAATTGGTGCAAAGAAATGCTCAACAAATATAATAATGGTGCATCAAAAGCTGTGTATAACATCTACACAGGTGATTATTTTTGGATCTATGCGTATGAGCCCGAAACAAAACAGCAATCCACTGAATGGGTCATCCAAGATGAGCCAAATCCAACAAAAGTTATTTGTGCAAAAAGCACATCGAAGCAAATGATCACCTGTTTCTTCGGAATAACTACACATGTGGCAACTGTATCATTATCGCAATGTAGAACCGTGAATTCTAAATGGTATATGAGCATTTGTTTGCCAGAAGTGCTTGGTGAAATGTGGAAAAAGAAGTGGCAACGAAGGATCATTCTTCATCATGACAATGATGCCATGACACCTCTCACAGATCGGCTGAAACAACAACCTATGTATTTGACTGGCCAAAACATCAAATTGATGCGTCATCCTCTGTACAGCCCTGATTTAGCACCAAATGACTTTTTTTATTCCCATTTATCAAGAATAAATTGCGTGGCCAATGTTTTTCGGGACCTGAAGAAGCCGTAGATGCTTTCAAAAACCATGTTCTGGAGGTACCTCAATCGGAGTGGAAAAAGTTAGAAAAATTGGTTCAAGCGAATGCAAAGATGTATTGATAATCATGGAGAATACTGCGAAAAACAACAAAGCCATTTTCAACAATAAATCAGTGTCTTTTCATTAGTATGCCCAAAATATAAATAGGGACCCTCATACGTACACAAACATGTACAGTACTCAGGGCCAAATACCTAAATATAAACTATATATCCATTCTAAAGCTAACTTACATAATTAATCTCCAATACCAGGATCACAGTATTATCAATCCAAGAACTGGTTCACAGTAGTTGCCCTGTACCAACGACCTATTCCAATGCGGCATTCTCATCATTCCCTAATGACTCCTTGTACCAACATTTTCCATTACCTGCTCCTCATTGTTCATCCATGGTCTTCATCTACAGTTCTCCCCATTCATGCTTCCTTCAAATATGATCTTCAGTAAGCTATGTGCCCCAGGTTATATCAAATCAAGTTTCCCCTTCTTCTTCAATATCTACTCAATAAGCTCCTCTCTTCATCCACTTCTACAAGTATGTACTTCTTAATTTCTCCCTCTGTGAATGCATTTAATTTCCAGCATCGTTGGGCAGCACCACATTCTCACCACTCTACAATCTTCTCCTCTCAGCTTCTTCTACCAACCATTCTCAAATCTGTAGAAAAGTTGACTCCATTTATTAGTTTTAACGTAGTTTATTAGTTTTTCATCTATGCTATTAACATTTGTCATTATTAGTTATTTCTTCTAATAAAGTGCCTTCTTACCATCAAATATGAAAAACTCTTCCACTTGTTCAAATGTGCCTTTCCCTGGTTTTACTCAGCAAATATCTTCCCTACTTCAATTGCAAATCTCTAAAATACATATACATGTACATAGAAATTCAAAATCCCACCCTCAAAAGTAGAATTATAATTCATCCCAAGAACATCACATCACTCTCCAAAATATATACTTCTACAGATATTATTTTTGTGATGCAAGCTGAATAAATTAATTTTCATGCAGCATCACCATTGTCCCTTTGCTGCGTGCTTTGGCATAAATCTCATATGTCGACTAAAAAAATACTTTCTAATATACCCCCATACATAATTAGTTTTTAAACATCGTAGAACTCTTATAATGCAGTCTAATAAACCCATAGACTCAATAATATGCTTTGTGTGCACGTGACAAATTCTATATCCTGTATAATTGTGCAGGAAGAAATGTGAGGGAATGTGAATCTTAAACAAGAAACATGAAATAATTATCATTATGTATTATTTATTTTTACTGTCATTATATTTTATTAAACACTTTTTATTACCCTACTGTATTTTACTTGTTAGTTTCATCCTGGAAATAATTGTGACAAAATTACTTTTGAAAGTTAATGATTTCTCATTTACACTGTGGTTCACTGCCTTTAGCTGTTAGAATTGTATGAAATCACTCCTTAAATGTGATATTAGTTTAAAAAATTACAGTTGGGTGTAAGTAAGAAAAAGTAACAGGGTAGAGCATACTGCTGTTGGGGTGTGTGCATACAGTGGGTTGTGCAACATCAGTTCTATTTACCTTCCTTATCCTCGTTCATTGTATTTCTTAGTTTGTTCGTTTGTATTCCTTAGCCTTGTATGGCTACCCTGGCTATGCCACTGCTCCTCCAACACTTCCTCCGTCCTCAACAGGATGGCTCTGCTCCCAACCCCCATGCCTCTGCTTGCACCTCTTGACCCTTTCCTCTAAACTGAGTTTTTTAATTCACCATCTTGAAGCAGCCTCCGCCAATTAATCTTATGGGCTCGCTCCCATCACCCACCTCTCTTTATTAAACAATTCATAAACAGCAGTCTGTGTTGAACAGCTGTATTCTCTCCACTGATCCCCTTACAGTTCCTATCTCCTTTCAAGTGCCTTCCGCACAACAGAAAATGAATCAGACTTTTTCCATCCCCACTGCTATCTGCTACATATTTTCTATTTTTCCCCAAGAAAGTATCGCATTGAGTATTGTCATGCCAAAGTCAGTACGGAGTCCACCACTTTTTCTCCATCCTCATTTTCCTCTACTATATTGGAACTGCCATAAAGCATTCCAACTCAATATCTACCCCTCCTATCTGCATGCTGGTTTTAATCTCTTACTATGTAAGCACTCTCTTCTCATTGACAGACACAAAACAGGACAATTTTAGAGCACATTTTGGAGTCAAAAAAATGCACCTTATCGGCTAGAAATTATGGTAATCTCTTCCCAAACAAGGACAAAACCAAAAATCTGTTATGAACCATATCCAAAAAAATCAATGAAAATAAAATGAACTTCCAAGTCACTAATATTCCTTATGATCATATCCCATATTGAATTTGTACACTTGATTTTAATTCAAATTCAATCAAACATATACAGGCATTCACTCTTTAAATGAATAGTCAAGTATTAAAAATTGATTAGATGCACAATTTTTACTCTCTTATTCATTTAAGCAGCATCCTCAGTCTTCTCAACCAGCACTTAGAAAAGGTAGAGAATATGGTTCCATGTTGAAACAAATTGAAAATTAAGTATTACAATGAATAACCACTAGAAAATACTTTCAAATCACAAAGTGAATTTTAAGAAATGAATAAACATATTTAATAGGTAAACATTACTGATTAAATGGGTAATCACTTGTTAATACAGTACATAAGGTTTTAAAAATATTTGAAAAACCTTTGCATTAACATTAACTAGCCTTTTTCAATGTTAAAACAACAAACCATAGATATTTTGAGTTCAAAGTTTCTGAATAATGTCTGAAAACATCAAAAAGTGTCACTCAGTATTAGTCCACAAACTCAAATAACTCTGATTAACAGTTAGTAGATTGGGCAGCAAGTAAAGCAAGTGCTAATTTTGCCAAAAGTGGGAATTTTATGTCGTTTTCTCAACAGCTAACAAATGTATCACCATCACAATTGCGTGATGGCTGTTTAGGACACCCATGGACTTCATTTTGAATTTTTTCCGTAACTGAAGGCATTCAGCAGCTACTGGAATTCCCTTGTTATGCCATACTCCCAGGTCTTCATAATACGTCATATTGAAACCAGAAAAATAGGAAAGGTCAGTAGTAAAATAGAGGAAATATAATGAATTTGAGTGCCCATATTAACAGATTTGGATGGCTTAAAACCTCGCTAATTTGAAGTATTAGTACATTAAAAAATGAAGCTTGATGGATAAATGTTGGGAATTGGAATGAGAAATAAAAAATAGGGTATCCAGTACAAACTTTTTGAGTGAACATCAACTCCAAGATTTTTTGAACTCACTCCACCGATAAAATGATTAACTTACCTCATTCCTTTTGTTGACTTAGAAATGAAATTTCTATAAAGTTGAGGCACACCCAGCATTGCTTCAGTCAGGACAGCCAGGAATCCCAATCCTTCTACATATATTGAGATGTCTAGCATGAAGTATGTTAACATGCCAACAATGATGGCAAGTACCAATACGCAATCCACATATGACTGGAAGTCACTCCAGGCCCAAAAGTATTTCCAGTCAAAATCTACAGTAAAGAAAAAAAAATAACAATTAAGGATTATGGAGAGTTTAGAAGCATCTATAAAATATGACACCATACCTACCAGTAAATACCCTCTCCTTTCCTTTTATCACCATACTTTTTTCTTGGACCTTCACACAGAGGTGGACCATGATAAACATGGCAAAATTCATGATAATACTTTGTAGAAGAAGAGGAAACTCATAAGACTTAGCAAACCTAAAACAAGAGAAAGAGACAATGATTACCAGACCACTCCCAGCAGAAAATTGATCTCCCTAAGACATAAAAATTTTAAATTTCTCTCATTCATAAAAGAACGACAGTAGAACAAAATTTCCCCAACTAGATACTCAATATAGAGAAAATACCCCTCAACCAGCCAAAGTAGACCAGGACCAGAAAAAGTAGACCTGGTTCAAGGAAACAAAATTCTTGTTTACAGAATTTTCAAATGGAAGATTCAGAGTGCTGAAAGAATATTCAATTTTACATATGCCTTAGCAAGTTTCACTTTAATCAAGAGGGAAGGTGCTTTGGGTCAAGGGTAGTCTGGCATGTAATCACCCGTTCACTCTAGCAGTGCCTTGCAGGGTAATATTAAATAAAATAAAAAACCAAGTTCCTGCCTGTATGGGTACAACATAATAAAATGTTGAATGTAAAACAAATCATACTTTGGGGATTGGATTAAGGGTGAAAATTCACCCACTCAGGTGTTTCCCCAAAATGCTCAGTTGACCAATCATCCTCAGGCCCCTAGCCATCTACCCCAGGGCACAGGACCCCCCGGTACAACCTCAAATGAAGGTTTGGTAGGAGAGAGATACAGTCGACTTTAGTCTTTTAGTTATTGTATCAATTGAAAGAATGAAAATTCATCAAAATTACTTTTAAAATCTAGAAGATTCTTATTTACTTGTATAATCTTTCTCCTGAAATTAGTGCATCATATAATGAAAGCTAGAATAGTGTCACGCATGATATTTCTGCCAAAGCTGTACTAGTTGCTAGAAGACATATAGAGTATGGGAGACCATAAAAGTACAATAAAAAAATAACACAACTCTGGCACCAACAATTGTTAGTCACATCTTTCAAGTTTCCATTAAGTGGCAAACTAAAGTACATCATTTAGATGGTAAACTAATACTATATACAATTTTCCAATGATTAAAGAATAGTATGAAAGTGAGGAACTGACATTTTAATTCATGTATTCTTACAAGTCATGTACCAATGAGTCCTTTGTCACAAAAAGATTGAAGTTCATTGTGGAGGAAAGAGGGTTACATCCACCCCCACTAAAGACAACTATAAACTGCATCACTCCATTCTGGTTTAACTGTACACATTCCAGAAAAGTATTCATGATCCATTTCTCCTTAAATAGTTAGTTATGCATACATTAAAGACATGTCAATTAGTCTTGATCCTAAAGTTCATAGCTGTGAGAGATGTAGACTGGCTTAACAAATGCAGTGCTTTGTAATCTTTTAAGCACCTTTATAACCTGAGCTTTTGCTTGGGATTTAAAGTCTGATGGATTGGGAAGATCCAAAATACCATACATCTGTGGTTAGTGCCCTACAAAACAAGATGATGTAATTGGTCTCCATGCAGACCACCGAGTTGAACAATGCCTCCCTGGGTTAATAGTATGCTATTCCTATTTTGGAAGAATTCCAATTCATTATTTACAGAAGCTTTTATAAAGTGTAGTAAATGGAGTTTATGGCAAGGGCCTTAAGTAAATTTAAGAAGAACATAGTAGTAAAAAATTTGCTATTGAAATTTTCTTGCATAGCTCAAAAACTAGGTCATTGAAATGAGAGAATAAGAACAGACTGGTGGTTGTGGAAATGTGAAAAAAAGTAATGACAATGAGAAGAATGAAGAAAATAAACCAGACAGAAAGATAAATTCACAGATAAGTGCTAGACATAACAGAAAAATAGGGAAGGTTGTTGACAGAAATTAAAAAAGGTAAGAATAGTGGATGAAAGGCAAATGGGGAGGTTTAGAGTTTAATTTAGAGAATTTGAATAAAGAAGGCAGTGTTGGATGTGTTAAGCGGAGGGGTGAAAATTATACCAGATGGATGCAATGAAGGACTGCTAAAAAGTACATGGAGTTACTTTGTTGCCACATTGGGAGAGATACGTATTTTTGTGATTGATAGGGTTTAGAAAAGTAATAACAGTCACTTTCTGTGCCAACCAAAAAATCTATTTTGAACATTTAAATGTAGTAAAATAAAAATTATTTTTGATTAAGGCAAATGAATTATAGCAGTATGTGGTCCATCCACTTCCAGGTGTTTTCTGTGATAGCAACATTATTATCCCAGAAAGATGGGCTCAAATAAAAGGAATCAAGGTAGTCATGGAGCTACAGGAATGAGATTTTGTTTGATACAAATGCTGGTTACTCTTAATATAATAACTACAATGAACTTAACTACTTAAATTAATTAATTTATAACTAAATTGAAAGTCTTGATCAAGCTGAATATTATGCATCTAAATGGCAAAAGCATTGAAAAGCACAGGTGATAATGAACACCCACCTCACCTCTCTTCCTAACACTGCCCACTCTGACACTCCATCCATCATTTGTGGCTATATGTATATGTGAAGGCAATGATTAAAGAGGCATGGGAAGAACTGGTGATAGGAATGACAGTCATTGGGAAATTCATAGAATCAGTTAAGTTTGCTGATGATCAACCTTAAGTTGGTCAGTTAGCCAAGGGGTTGCAAGCATTACTGAGTACACTGAAAAGTCTGAGCGATAAGTATGGGATGAGGGTAAATATAAACAAAATTAAGGTTTTGCAGTTTTTGAGAAAGAGACAAAAAAAGTTAAATTTTATATAAAAGTTTATAAACTAGAGCATGTGGAACATTTTACATATCTCAGAAAATTTTTTTGTCCAAAATGGTCAAAGTAGTAGGGATATTAAAAGAAGAATTGCATTAGACAAAGCTTTCACAAGGAGGGAATTGATGACAGTGACATTAAATAAGGATGTGAAGAAATGGCTCATCAAAACTTTGATATGGAGTGTGGTTTTGCATGGTATGTAAACATGAACATTGAAACAGGAAGATTGGCCACAGATTGGAGGTTTTTGAATTGTGGGTGTGGAGAAGGTGAAATGGACCAAAAGGAAAACAAATGAGGAAGGGCTAGGCTTGGTGAGGGAGGAGAAGGGATTTTTGGGAGAAATCATAAGGAGGCAGGACAGATGAATACAGAGCATTTTGAGCAGAGAGGGATGTTGAAGACCACGGTGGGACAATATTAGGCAAGCAGTTCAAGGATTGAAATAAAATAGTCATGTTGGATGGAACAAAGGGAGGTAGGACGTACGTGTAATTGAAGAAGGGCTTACTGTAGTGTACAATGTCCAATTGTATTTTGCTAGGAGAGGCAAAGAAACATAGGTTTGTACAATTGCATAGACTGTGCCAATCCAAAACATCCCTTAAGTGGTAGAAGTCCAATAATTACATGGTAAAAAATATCTCTTGATTTCAATAGTTATCAGTCGGCTAGATAAAAATATCAGTTATTGATGGTTGCTGCCAACAGTGTAAAAAACTGCTGCCAGGAAATTCCATGGACACTGATGTCTTGTCTTAATATGTAAGTAAGTAAGTATATGTGAAAGGTAATACATCGATGCATTTTTGAAAAGCTAAATATATTCATCTGGACATCTTTTTACTCCCATAGTTTTTTTCAAATGATACATATTATAAATGTTGTTCAAATTTAAACCGTCTTCTTCAACAATATATTAGTGCAGTGGAATCCATATCAAACATCCTTCATTAATTACTTCTTCATTCATAAAAGATCTAAATTCACAACTGTGATTTCCCAAGTACCCATTATGGGGAACATAGAAAAATAACTGCCCCCTTAATGCCATGAACAGGTATTAGCCATGGTCCTTTCACTTTCTGCTTCAAATGCCCATTACATTTGCACAGAAATGTCTTCAGAATTGCGGCTGAATAACTGAACACTCCAGGGTGCACATCCAGGAAGAAAATGATTTTTAGTCCAATAATTATCCCAAGTGGCATTTTTCATGGCAATCCAACATTAAATATTAACACTTTTCTATTGGCTGCCTGAAATTATATGCATATATGAGTGGCTCAATTCCCATGTGCATTTTCCACAAAAAGTCGACATGGGACTTGATTCTCAAATCTAGGCTGATATATTTTCTTTGTAAGATCCATATGCACAAGGACTATGACAAATACATATATTGTTTTGTAAACTTCAAAAGGTGAGAACTAATATGTCGTACTAGCGAGATAAAATAACGCATTTCAGAACGCCTTAGCAATGTTTTTATGGAATATTTCCCCATTTCATTAGTTGCTTCTTTACAGCTAGAAAAAGAGCAACTGACATTTGGTACTTAGGGAAACAATCCATATATACGTGGGTATAGTTACCACGCCTATCAGGTGAAGAGAGTGATTGAAGCTGCTCCTTCGGATTGGTACCTATCCTGGATTTGGTTTAAACAAATACAGAATGAATTACGGTCAAACAAAGAGAAATGTACGTAATATGGGAAATATGAAAAAATCCTACACTCAAATGAACATTTTCAGGGTTAACCCCAGTCCTATCGGATATGATAATTCTTCAAGTTTATTGCTGATATTAGTGAATCTTGTATATAAAACACCTGGCAACCCTCTTCCCTCTCATATACAATGGTCATCAATCCTTGGATTAGCTGGATCCACTAACGATACTGCTGGAAGTTTTGATAGCTTTCCACCCAAGATACAGAAATTAAATATGTACCTACGTTAGCAAATACAGACTATTCTGATAAGCATGCCATACCCAACCACGCACAATCGTTCGAGAAGGTACACATACCAAACGAGCTAATTTGAGATGGCAAGAGCTGTGCCAACTCACTATCCCACTCAATGAGGAAACCTTATCGCGGGCCATGGAATACACTACCTTGAACGAGGAAGTAAATAAAAAATCAAAAAAAAGCTCCAACATAGAAGAAATTCTCAGCATATAGGGTACTGAAAAAATGCCAGTGACTAAGGATAACAGAAAAGATAAAATTTGTGATGACAGAAGCTCGAGGTGAAAAGCAAACCATTACGCTATACGTGCAGAGGACTGATTAAAAACGATCGCCATCTAAAAAACTAACCAAATCCTATGCACTTACCAAAATATAATTCTTAAAGTATTAGCAACTATGAGAGCCAGGCACACGTAAAGGGAAAATCCTTCAGTACTTTGGGTCTTTTTAATTTTCTGAAATTGCGGAATATAAGGAAAGACCCCTCCGAAAACAATAGCAATCATACAGCCCCACAGAAATAAATTTGAGAAATTCATCTCCAAGCTACTACGGGCCTCTTCTTCTTCTGTATCCATACTGTGAATCGTACTACTATGACAATATACACAAAAAAGTCTTCATGAGCGAAATGATACGGTCCCCTACTTCCAACTCGGCCACCATCTGTAAACCTAGATAAATAAACATCATCGTGAAATCGTTACAAATTCATTTTTTGACTCTGCAGGTTGCAGCTATAGAGAACAAAGTGGCCAACCTAATAAAATAAATCGACGATAAGCAAGAGCCAAAAAGGGGTGTAACTCTCAAAACAATCTAATTAAAAGCAAAAAGAGCCAAATATTGCGAAATGCATTGAGAAAGACAATTCATTGCCATTTTAAGAAGTGCCATCATCATTTCACAGCAGACGCGTGCATTCAGCGAAAATACTGTAATACAATAATATTAGATTGACCATTGTTTAAAGTACTAATTATTTTTTATTAATGAAATAAGTTATTATATTGATAATATAAATAAGTAATTTAAAATTAACGTACTAAGCTTGAAGACCTTTTTATGAAATTAAATTCATATTTTCTCATTCATATGAAATTGTTGGTTGCTGAATGCTCATAGGGGAAACTTAAAAAAATTCAGGACTAAACACGTAGAATGAATGTTTAGGACTCTTCTTTCGGGATTATCCGCAGTTCTATCCAGAAGAGCATCTATTGAGTACAATGATAACCCTTCAGTGGGGTTTTACATTTAATAGTTGTTGATTGGGTCAGCCACAACTTTCCATGGTATTGATATCCTTGTATATATATTCAAATCCCGGCTAAGGAAATATTTTTACTTTCGTGATCTGCTCAAAAACCGCCTTCCCCACATGTCCTGTGTTCGCCTTTTATGTGTTTTCCTATCCCCTTTCCTTATATCTATTTCTACATTTGAATGAATATATATATATGTATATATATATATATATATATACATATATATATATGTATATATTTTTTTTTTTTTTTTTTTTAGGTAATCTACCGGTTAAGGTAGGTTTTTGGATGGACCCAACTATCAAATAAACATTTTGTGACTCCCCACCTAGCAAACTAATCTATATCAGGTCCCTCTTCATCTCGGTGTACTTCTTTCCTCCCTTCATCTCGTCTAACATCCCTATCCTGTTCCTACCCTTACCTCGCTTGCCCAACATTCTTCCCTCTATTACCCTCTTCAACATTCCACTACCGCTCAATACGCCCTTCATCCATTTTTCCTGCCTCCATAGGATTTCTCTCAACAAACCCCTCTCCTCCCCCACTATTTCTAGTACTTCCTCATTTGTTTTCCTTTCGGTCCATTTCACCTTTTCCATTCTTCTCCACACCCACATTTCAAAAGCCTCCAATCTACGTCTATCCTCCTGCTTCAGCGACCATGTTTCCGCGCCGTACATAGCTACGCTCCATATCAGAGTTTTTACGAGTCTTGTCTTAACATCCCTACTCAACGTCCCCGTCATCAACTCCCTCCTCCTTGAGAAAGCCTCCTTGCCTAGCGCAATTCTTCTCCTTACGTCCCTACCACTTTGACCGTGTTGGTCCAAAACACTTCCGAGATATGTAAACTGTTCTACCTGCTCTATTTTTTCCCCTCCTATTTTAATATTTAGCTTAGCCTTTTTCTTTCTGGAAAATCGCATAACCTTTGTTTTATTAATATTTATTCTCATCCCATATTTATCGCACTGAACCTCCAATTCACTCAACAATGCTTGCAACCCCTTGGCTGACTGAGCAACTAATGCTTGGTCATCAGCAAACCTAACCGATTTTAGGAATTCCCCTCCGACTTTCATTCCTACCTCCAGTTCTTCCCATGCCTCTTTAATCATTTCCTCTACATATACGTTGAACAGTACCGGTGACAATGGGCAACCCTGCCTTACACCTCTTCCTAACACTGCCCATCCGGACTCTCCGTTCCCCACTCGCACCTGAGCAGTCTGAGACATGTACAGGTTGCGGATCAGTCTCCTGTCCCTCCAATCCATTCCTATTTTCTGCAATACACGCATTAATTTTTCCCAATTCACTCTATCAAACGCTTTTTCGAAATCTACAAAACAGGCAAAAACGTCCTGATTGTATTCTATATTCCTCTCGACTAGTGATCTCATTACTGCAATGGCATCACGCGTACCTCTTCCTTTCCTGAACCCAAACTGATCATCCCCTAAGTAATCATTTGCCTTACTCTCTATCCTTTTGTTGATGATCCTGAGAATAACTTTAGCTGCGTGGGATATCAAACTTATTGTTCTGTAATCCTCACATGACGAAGCCTTTGCCTTTTTTGGAATAGGAACTAACACCGATCTCACAAAATCTTCCGGCCAGATTCCTTCCTCATAGATACTACGAATCAGTCCATATATGGCCTTTTTCCCACCTTTCCCTAACCATTTCAACATTTCTACAGGAATATTGTCCACCCCCACAGCCTTATTTGCTTTCATCTCCTTTAATGCCCTTTCTATTTCATCGTCGAGTATGCCTGGACCTAAGCTATCTTCTTCTACGTCATGTTCCTTTTCTATGTCTAACCTTGTCGGCCTAAGTTCTTTACCATACAGTGTTTCTATATATTCCTTCCATCTCTCTTGGATTTTTCCTGGTTCAACTATTATCTTACCCCATTTATCTTTAACTGTTAGCTCACATCTTGCCTTCTTACTTCCCGATAATAACTTAACCTTGCTGTATAGAGCACCAATTTCACCCTTCTTCTGTAAACTTTCCATATCCTCGCATTGCGTTTTCCACCATTCTTCTTTTGCTTTATTTGTGGCCCTTCTCAATTTATTGTTTAACTCTTTGTACTTCATTTTGCCTAACTCTGTGTTTACATTTTTCCATCTTCTTCTCTCATCCATCTTTGCAATCATCTCCTCCGTTACCCATGGTTTCCTTATCCTTTTCCCATTAACGGTTCCTATAGTGTCTTTAGCGGCTTCCAATATCCCTTTCTTGATACATTCCCATTTTTCTTCGATAGTACTCAGTTCTTTACCGTCATCCATCATTTTCTCTACAGCCTGCTGATACTCCTTCCTCGTTAATTCATTTACTGCTTCTAAATTCCATTTTTTAGCCCGCCGCCCTTGCCTTATCTTCTTGAAACGAACATTACATTTCATAACAACTAAATTGTGGTCAGAGTCCGCATCCGCTCCTGGGAAACTGTGCGAATTTATCACACTGTTCCTAAACCTGTGCCTAACCATAATATAATCTAACTGATACCTTTCTGAGTCACCTGGCATTTTCCATGTATACCTACGCCTTTTGTGGTGTCTAAACCATGTGTTAGTGATGACTAACCCCTGTCTCCTGCAGAATTCAATTGCTTTCTCCCCGCGTTCATTCCTCGTGCCTAACCCATAGTCCCCCACCTCACCACCATCTCTTCCTTCGCCTACCGTCGCATTCCAATCCCCCATCACTATCAAATGTTTCCCTGCAGGAACACTCGCGATGATATCCTCTAACTCATCATACATCCTATCGACTTCTTCCTCCTTGTGGTTGCTCGGTGGCATGTATACCTGAATAATGACCAAGTTCGTCGGCTCTGCTTTAATCTCTACGAGTAAAATTCTATCTGTCGCTTGCTCTATGTTGACTACGCTTCTTCCTACCCCTTTATTTAAAATTACGGCAACCCCTCGTTGGCTCTCGTCCCCGCCGCTGTATATTACTCTATAATTGTCACTCCAGTAATCCCCGCTATCCTTCCATCTCACCTCGCAGAGGCCTAAAACATCTATGTTACCTCTTTCCATCTCTCGCTTAATATTTTCTAATTTCCCTCTCCTCAACATTGTCCTGACGTTCCAGGTTCCTATTCTAACTACTTTCGTCTTCTTCTGCATCTTCTGTCCTGCTGCTGTTATTTCTCCCCCGCAAGGATTTCGTGGGATGACGACCGCGGAAGCCTTGCCTCCCCCGCTGCCGGGCACGACACACGGCCCCTTGGGCCGAGTCCCGCAGTTGCCAGGACTCAATTTCTGTTTTGCGTCCATCATATTTTCTTGGGAATGATAATTGAGGTGGTTTCCCGTTGCCTTCCTCAATAGTGTTTTTAACGTGACACCATCACTTAATGGCCGCCCCACTGGGGTCAGACTCCATTGCAGCCGCCTCACTGAGGAACAGACGCTGCGTGGACTACCTTTCGTCTGGCTCCTAACCTTCGACCTATCTGGCATGGGTGACCCTTCCAGGAGTAATTATTATTACTCCCGCCAGCACAGCTCTAGGGGTCATCGGAACACACAAGCCCTTCCACCACGACAAGGTTGTAGTCCATGGGAGGGATATGTATATATATATACATATATATATATATAATATTCATACGCCTCCTTCTCCAAAAAGTCTCTAACAAATCCTTCACACAATCTCTAAAACCAAGAAACAACCTTTCCACAAACGAACATCATGCCCTTAAAACCCTACAGGCTAATCCTAACATCGTGGTCACTACTGCCAATAAAGGCTCCTCAGTCGTAATTTTAAACACCCAAGACTATATTTCCAAAGCCCTCAGTCACCTCAACGACACATCCACCTATACCACTCTCACCGACAACCCTACTCCAAACTTCCAAAAGGAAATTCGGTCTCTTCTCCTCCAATTTGGACCAGAAGAAGGCCTCACCTCCCAAGACATATCCCTACTCTCACCCCCAAACCCCAGAACACCCCAGTTTTATCTCCTCCCAAAAATACACAAATCCAACATCCCCTGTCGCCCTATAGTTTCTAGTTTCAACTCTCCCACTGAAAGAATCTCCGCATTCCTTGATTACCACCTACAACCTATCGTACTCTCATTGCCCTCCTTCACGAAAGACACGTATCACTTCCTCCACCGTTTAAACTCTGTCTCCATTCCCTCCACCTCCAACCTGCTTATGGCCACCATCGACGTCACCTCCCTCTATACTTCTATTCCCCATGCAGAAGGCCTATCCTCCCTCCGACACTATCTTTCTCTATGCCCCCCACCCCAGTGCCCCTCGACCGAATTTCTCCTCAATCTCGCCACTGTCGTCCTGACTAAAAATGCATTCTCTTTCCAAAACTGTTTTTATCTCCAAACGAAAGGCACAGCGATGGGAACGAGGATGGCGCCATCGTACGCCAATCTCTTCATGGGCCACCTTGAAGAGAATTTCCTTTCACAGCAACCCTTCCAACCTCTTTTCTGGGTCCGCTACATTGACGACATTTTTATGCTCTGGACACACGGCTCTGATTCTCTTGACAATTTCTTATCGGCCTTAAATTCTTCTTTCATTGTTAAATTCACTTCGTCCATTTCAGACTCCACCATCACCTTTCTTGACACAGGCATCTCAATTCACAATAACAAATTCACCACTTCAGTACACATCAAAGACACTAACCATCAACAATATTTACACTATACTAGTAGTCATCCTTCTCATACCAAACGCTCAATACCCAACTCTCTCTCTATCCGCGGACATCGGATTTGCAACACCACAGCTACCCTCAACAAATACCTCCACAATCTACACCATGCACTCCACAAACGCGGTTACCCATAAAAGCTCCTACAGGATAAAATCTACCGCTCCACCCGACCACACACACCACAGAATGACAACCCCACATCTGACGCTGGACTCAACCTTTGCACAACCTATTTCCCCGGATCCCACAGACTGAAAACCATTCTCAAAGAACTTTATCCTATATTACATGACAATGACGCGACCACATCCTTACTGCCCCAATGCCCCTCTGTCGCTTACAGACGACCAGCCAACCTCAGAAACCTTCTGAGATCCACCAACCCTTTGACGCCCCGCCCTGACAAATTTCCAAATATTTCCCCTACCTGCAATCGCCCCCGATGTAAAACATGTCTCCTAATCAGATCTGCTCCCCTCTCCCCACATCCCCTCATTGTCCCTTCACCCCGTTCCCACGCTAATTGCCTCTCAAAAAATATTATCTATCTCTTGTCGTGCAAACAATGCACCTCATTCTACATAGGCGAATGCATTACCCCATTATCCATCCGAATGAACAATCACCGTTACTCATGTAATTCTGCTTCACTCTCTTCTCTTCCTATCCCTTTACGCAAGTTCACACAACCTATCATTTGACGAATGCTTTTCCTTAACAGTTCTAGAATCTCTACCCGATTCAGCCACCAACATAGAGGTGAGAACTCGCGAATCCGCATACATCCTATATTTCCGATCCTTTAAAATTCCCACCCTTAACCGCCATCTTTAATTTCTTTCCCAACAGTCCCTAAACCTTCCGCCCCCCCTCCCCTCCCCAGGCTCTCTTCCCTCAAAACCTCTCAGTCTGACCTGAAGAAGGCCTCGGAGTAGGCTGAAAGCTTAAATCATCTACAGTGTGTGTCCTTTTACGTGTTATCAGTTTTATTCTGTGTTCTATTGTGTATTGTGCCGTCCAAAAGTTATATTGCTCTCGTGAGTACTTCCGCATCATCGAGGAGGATATCAATAAGGATATAAGGATATCAATACCATGGAAAGTTGTGGCTGACCCAATCAACAACTATTAAATGTAAAACCCCACTGAAGGGTTATCATTGTACTCAATAGATGCTCTTCTGGATAGAACTGCGGATAATCCCGAAAGAAGAGTCCTAAACATTCATTCTACGTGTTTAGTCCTGAATTTTTTTAAGTTTCCCCTATGAGCATTCAGCAACCAACAATTTCATATGAATGAGAAAATATGAATTTAATTTCATAAAAAGGTCTTCAAGCTTAGTACGTTAATTTTAAATTACTTATTTATATTATCAATATAATAACTTATTTCATTAATAAAAAATAATTAGTACTTTAAACAATGGTCAATCTAATATTATTGTATTACAGTATTTTCGCTGAATGCACGCGTCTGCTGTGAAATGATGATGGCACTTCTTAAAATGGCAATGAATTGTCTTTCTCAATGCATTTCGCAATATTTGGCTCTTTTTGCTTTTAATTAGATTGTTTTGAGAGTTACACCCCTTTTTGGCTCTTGCTTATCGTCGATTTATTTTATTAGGTTGGCCACTTTGTTCTCTATAGCTGCAACCTGCAGAGTCAAAAAATGAATTTGTAACGATTTCACGATGATGTTTATTTATCTAGGTTTACAGATGGTGGCCGAGTTGGAAGTAGGGGACCGTATCATTTCGCTCATGAAGACTTTTTTGTGTATATTGTCATAGTAGTACGATTCACAGTATGGATACAGAAGAAGAAGAGGCCCGTAGTAGCTTGGAGATATATTTCTCAAATTTATATATAGTGTATATATAAAAGTGTATATACCATACCAAGTATATATAAAAACCATAAACACAGTAATCAACCGAAGGTCGGTTTAGTAGGTGATGGTAGAGCTCACCCATGTACCAAGCCCGACGGCGTGTGAATAATCACACATCAGGGTAGGGGGGCCAGTTCCTTTCCCTGCGCTGGTTATGGTTTCCCAGGAAGATCTGGTACCCGAAAAATCAACTAGCTTGGGTGGAGCTGCAGGTGCCCAGAGTGCCTTGCCCGGGAATCGAACCCGGGACCCTCTGGTCAGTTGTCCAACGCTCTACCCACTGGACCACTGCGACCATATATATATATATATATATATATTTGTGTGTGTGAATTCGGGCTCTAATGAGGCGACCAACAGTATACCTTTTCCCACAAAGCACCAAATATCCAATGGGTGTACGAACAATGGCCTTTCACAATGTGCACCATATAGGAACAAAAACAGTGAGACAAACATCAGCATCAAGTAATTAACTTGAGAACAACCTGAAAACCAACACTTTCAGTAAATCCGTTCCATTTTGAATACTTTCTTCCTCATTTCTTTCCATCCAACATGCCATCAATATTTCTGCTTCTTCCTCTTTTGCCTAACATTCTTCCCTCTGTATATATATTACAAATATTTTTGGCAAAAATTCACTCAAAGTAGAGAAATGATAACTTAAGTTCAGCTAAACTGAGATATACATGCTGATACAAAGTCCTTTAACATCAAAATTGTACAAGAATATGTACGGAGGACTCAGATTTTTTCTTTACTTTTAAAATTTTCCAAATCCAAAATACTTGACTGTGATGTTTGTCTCACTGCTGTATTCCCTATGGTGTGTAATTGTGAATAACCATTGTATTTCCATCCATTGGTTATTTGGTACTTTGTGGGGATAGGCACAGTGGTGGTAACATTGCCTATGCATAAATCCTTCAATTTATGCATAGGTAATGTTAATAAAACATATGAACATCTCATAAAAACATAGTCAATTTACAACAAAAAATTGGCATTTGTAAAAGTGAGCATGAGATGGGTTATTAGAATCTTATCTATCACATGAACATTGAAAAATTATCCCAACTGATTGAATATACCTTCATTCTGCACAAATGCCTAAATTTGGTTCAGACTTCTTTACATCCTTAGTTATTTGATCAGTTTTGGTTAATCAGTCCTTTCAGATTGTGCACTTAGAGCAGGGAATGATAAGAGACCTAAAAAAAGCATCCTAAGATGATAAAACAAAGTATGAACACACACAGCAGTGAAGAATGGACCAGGTAGTAGGATGACAAATCAGTTCAGACTAAATGACAACAAATATGATACCTTCACTGAAAACATCAATCTCCATGTAAAAAAATAAATGCCAAGACCGCAAACTTGAATTAAATCAATCTGCATGTTTCTGTCAATATCTAGCTCTAGGTTTCTGAAGTATGACCTAGTGCTTTCCCAGCAAATTGCTGTCAAAAAGGCTACATGGGTTTTCCTCTGGTAGGAAACCAGAGTAGCCTTTACCAGGTTTCTACCTGTAATAATCTACATCCAGGTGCCTGATTATAGCAATCTTTTTTTCAGATTTCCCTTTAAATTAATCATAAGTATATTTTTTTAGAGCTGGACACTTGGATTTCTTTATGGACAAGTGTTTTTGTTTCATGGAACAAATATTTGAAAATTTTTCGGATTTTACTCTTAAAGAAATTTAATCCTGAAATGTTGGTGTGGAGGTCCTTTAGGGTCAATTCACTCACTTTATTTATCTCATTCTCACTATTCCACCCTAATTTATTTCAGTGAAATTTGGTAGATGGTTAGTACCAGCCTTTGTAGACCTGGAAACCAATTTATTATTTCCTCTAAAAACTTTGTACCTGAGAAAAAAAATATATTTTTTGAGCCATCAGCAACAGATCACTTCAGAACTTTCTTAACTTGATGCAAGGGTGAAGTATCCCACATACCTTACAAAGATTCCAGGATAATGACACCAAATGTTTGAAAGTAACACATTTTTAAACAGTTGCATCTTGAAAACACATTTTATTTGAATGACCTCAATGGCAAGGACTTTATTTTACTTAAATATCATACCTAGGTAAGGGATGATAAAACTGTTTCACTGGTCATAATTGTGCAGTACATATACCTCAATTTTATTTTAATAGATAAAAATGACTGGCCTCCTGTACCACATATGTCATTTTGTATTTTAAGGAGTTTCCATAAAAAAACAAAAAGCTGTTATTACTCCAATCTGCAAAGGGGTCCATTACAGAAATGTACATCATCCAAGGGGGGGAGGGTTACAAATTACGTTACTGTGCATGTTACTGGGGGTGTAGGGTTAATATATGTCCATTAGCTACTACACCACACATGAAGAGCTGCATGGTTTTCATGAAACTTGCAGTGTTTTATATTTACTGAAAATGTAAGCTGTTTTTTCATTATGGACATTTTACTACTCAATAGGAGAATCTTATTTGAAAATTTGCATACAGTTGATATTGTTATGACCTTGCATAAATCTAACAAAAATTGTAAATGTGAATTTCGAAAGATCTTTTTCCTAAACAAAACACATTTCAAAATTGAAAAGAATCCACAATAAGTGATGTTTAAAATGAAAGATAAGACTGGGACATTGGGAATGGACTAAGACCTTTGCTTGGAGCACCAAAGAGGAGTGAAGTCAGTAAATAAACATAGTTTTGGTTGTAGATGGGATGCAATCGCAACACCCTTAGATGTTAATTCTATAATATGGGAAAATTCAGGTTATACAGCAGGTGGTTTCATGACTGGTGTTTAAAAAATACAAAACATGAACGTAAGGTACAGGTGTTATCAATATTATTAACTTAAGAGAGTAAGAGTAGTTGCAAAATAATATCCTTCATCAATAAGACCCCTCTTAATATGACAATTCAAGAAATGATTTATGGAACTATTTGTACAACAAAAATACACATTGCATGATTCTCTTACATAGATATATCACATGGAAGTAAGTACGTTACATATTTCAACCCTAACACAAAAAAATACCTGTCACACAAATATTGTCAGACCTTCAAAAGGCTTTTCGTTTAATGACTAGATTAGAAATAGCATTTTCAGTTAGCTTGACATGATGTATAATTGCACTGAATACACACAGCCATTTCAGGTGTGCTGGACCACTGAAACTCTGTCAAATCTGTATTCTCACTGTCAAAAATGCTTTCCATCACAAATTATATACCATCTTCATTTTATGCCAATATTCAATATCTGATGTCCTTGCATTATATATGAAGCTCTTCAAAGTGGTTCTTCTTTAAACATTAGTTTCATTTAATCACCAATAAGAAAGCATTGGTCACACAAATCTCTGTAATACCTAAATAAGGGATAAAACATAAATCTATTACATTCATTTCAGAATTAACTGTCCTAATTGATTTGCTAAATATTGAATAATAATACACAAGCCAACACAGATTCAGGTGTAAATATCAACAGAAATTCAATTCATATAACTACAAATAGTCCAGTGAGAAAAAAGAGATTCAAGAAAATAGAACCTCCACTTCATTTAAAGAAAAAAAATATGACCATGCTATCGAGTCCCTCAAAGTATTTATAGAAGTTCCTAAAATTAAAATGCAATGTTAAAATTAGTAAACACTGAATGAAAAACTTTTGGGTTTTCAATCTTGGAAGCAATAATTATGAATCAGTAGTGCCCTAACAGAAAAAGGCTTTGAAGAAATGTTTCCCATTTCCTACACCCACCACTTTTTACCATACTTGAAAGGAAATAAGGACCTTTATGAGCAGAAAAATCCAGGAAACAAAGATAATTGGGAAAGCTAACTAAATAGCCATCGATCAATGTCAAAAGAATCCCTTCAATATATGTCCATTAATGTTAAGCCGCCCTAGTTTACTCTGACTAGCATGTAACAACTGGCAATTTATCCATTCCAGAACCTCAGTAAGAAGAATTTCATCATATACAAAGGCAAAACCTTTTTCACTTACAACTACTTATTACAACTATCAGTACACTAGCATCAAAAGCATTCAACATATATATTTTCATGATACCTAATTTTTTAACATCCACATATTGTGGAGACTAAACTATATAAAGTGATGGCATAACACAATAGAAAAGAAATTATGAATTTAATCTAATAACTAGATAATTTAAGCTAAGACTTAAGATAATGTTTTATCACATAGATTGACTTGCTCAATCACTTACATATATTACTTACTTTAAAGTCACCAGAAGCATCAGCATGCTGGAGAAGCATCTGGAGCCTGTACATGAAAGCCAGATGGGGCTGGGAGGCCATTTTCTTTTGGAAAAATTCAAGCTTTGGAACAGATGGGTGTGAAAGTAGGTTTTGCATTACACGGTGAATGCACAGCAAATCAAATACAATATGCAATACACCCAAAGAATGGCCATATTCAGAAAATGGCATGAATCGCATTCCCTCCACGACACCACTGGAACACACAGTTTCAGCATGTTTCTCATCAGGAAACTCCAGCTCTATGATTTCTCTTGGCAATTGTCCTTTGGCCTCCATCGATGGCCACTGCTGTTCAAGCAAAGAGAAAGAGTATTATTCAATGACAGTAACGAGACCTCTTGTAAACTTAGTCTTTCAATTTTACCATTCCAAACCACAGCAAGCTTATTACCTCAGTTACCAAACAAGGCCTAGAGATGTCCACATTACTGGCATCCACACCACCAGACTCTAATTGCATCTGATCTGATGTCCTGACATCCAAATACCTGGTGTGACTCTGAAGGAAATGAACTCTGGGTGCACCTATTGTGGACAGGAGGGAATAGAACTCCATAAAGTCCATCCCGTGAGTGGCATGGAGAAGCAATTGGCACTGCTCCTCCCAGCATTCCATTCCATCCTCGAGGCAATCTTTTAGCTCTGCCTCCACTGCAGTCAGTGCGGTACTTAGTGAAGGCCATACCCAAGATTCAAGATTGCAACCATTTGCCCAGTTGTGATTGATGGAAATCGTGTCCTTCTGGAGAAAAACAATTAATCAGATGACTCTTCTTCAAGAATCATTACCCAACGAACAAAATTAATATAGATGAGACATCAAATTACAGAAATCCAATATTATCGAATCGAATATTTCTTTCCGTAATGGATAAGTTCCACAAAGTCAAGCCTGAAATTACCAACTTTTGAAGAATTAGGAAAAACAAATGACTTTAGACAACTTTCTCGTGAAACAGAATTAGGAATGTAACATAAATAATAAACTAATTATTTCAATTCTATTTTGTTTACCACAAATTGAATTTACATTTCAGGTTGGTTGATTCCATGTTAGAAGAGGAGATGAAAATGATTCACAATCCTAAACATCATGTACATGCATGTAATTTTCTTTGAATAAACCTTGTGCATAATTTATTTTTTTCAGCATGGAAGAAATTGCTGTATTTTACATTAATCTATATGGGAAAAATTGTTTTGCTCATCAAGTATTTCCACTTTATGAGAAACATTCCGAAACAATTGTGCAAGGTTCCACTGCACATATAAATAGATGTACATAGTAACTGGAAGACAGATGCCCTGCACATACTAATCCCTGAGGAGGAAAATAACTACTATTGGACATATGGAACAGCAAAGATAAATTTTACAAAATTAGATACATGCAAGTCAGATCTGAAGGTCTCTCAGATGTTATATTGTAAGGAAACTAAGGTTGTGCCATGGCCTTTGTGAGCAGTCATGTACATATCTGGTTAATCACTGTATGGTTAAGTTCTAATGTGGAGCAGGCACAAATGTCACAGAGCATAAAGAAACCATACTAACCAAATTCCACACTTCATGCTTCCATCCTGAAGGTACAAATATGATTTCTCCGGCCTCCTGAATCACTTCTATGGATTGCTCTTTCTCTGCTCTCATAGAATCCAAACTCCCCATCAAACATTGCTCATATGATACTTCAGAATTTTTAGATTGTGTGGGAGGGTAAAACACCCAGCGTTTTTGCCCAACTATGTTAGCAGACCAACTATATGATGAGAACACATCTTCATGTTTTGGAGTCCTAATATTAAATGAAGAAAGTTTAAAAGATAAGAGTTCCCAGGCCAGCCAAAACACTAACTACAGCATTTTCAAAGGTCAGCAAGCACCTTACCATGAACCTTGCGGACCCATGTAAACAAAGCGGTAATCATCACAAACATCACCTCGCTGGGTCCAAAATTCATTTAACCAATCAGAGGTAAAGTATGAAGGCACTTGGTAGTAATTTGAGCCTTGGTAGTTTCGCTTCATATGCCAATCCTAGATTTTGAGGAAAAGAAAAATCATTTCTCAAAATATAAAAATCTTTGATTGATAAAAATTCAATAGAACGATAAAAATACTGTTCAAAAATTTTATTCATAAAGATATACAGCTTGAGGTGACGGTAAATGATGAAAAAAAGAAATTCACCTCACACACACCTAATGTCATGTACAATGCCAAAAATTTAAACCAAATGAAAAAAATATAAGCCTGCCAAAGTTCCTTTCAAAAGGGAAAACCTTCAAAATCACTATGCACCTTCAACTCAATTCTAAGTTTGATATTGATGGGGGTAAAAAAGAAAGTTTACACTCCCACAATAAAGATTCAATATTTCACAACCATGGTTTTGATGCCGTGCGTCATCATCCAAGTTTGATAGTTTCATTTCAGCACACCTAACTCTGGCTGGCTGGCATTCAAGATCAGGGAGGGATAATTCTTTCCCTTGCCCTGTGAATAATTTTCCTGAAGGTTCTGGCATCCAAAACACCATATTAGGTAAGTGTACTAAAAGGTACCACCAAGATTAGAACCTATGATCCTTAAATCAGGAGCCAAATGCTTGGCCAATACCCTACCACACCGCCACAACCAACAACAAATTTTAAATGCATATGAATACCTCTCAGCAAAATATTTTGTCAGTCGAAAGAAACATTTTATAATAATTAGACCCTTTTTCATGTATTACAGTATCTAGAGGATTTGATAGTAAAGTATATAAAAAGTGAAAAATTAAAACATTTTTGAAAAAGGAAATTAGAAGTGATCACTTGCGACTTAAAGAATGGTTTTATCATTATCAAATTGGGGAACTGGTAAGTTACATGGGCATGTACCTTCAAATATAAAACAGGCATATCTGCAGGATAGTTTTTGGAAATAAATTCTTCCCAATAGCGTAAAAAATCACTAATTGACATGTCTGTTTTTTTCTGGGATCCAAAATAGTTTTCATTGCAGTTAGCCACAGGAGCTATTGTTTCACCTAGAAAACAATTTTTATATCAACATTAAAAGCCTGCATTACTTTTAGAATATATAACAATTTAAATGTTTCATCAAATTATCTAATGCATAACAATGCACATTTATTTAAAGCAGAGCATAAATTCGAGACACAGATGCTAACCAGGAGTAACTAATCGTCCCTCTTAATTCCAAACATGGGGGAATGCAATGCAACCTCTCCACTTGTCTTTTCATTGATGAGACAAGTGGAGAGGTTAGCAGGCAGGGGAGTATGTGAAACCTTAAGTGATGCCCTAATTTTAAAAGGGATGCTGCATTGTTCATTATCTAATGTAATTATTGCTCCTGCAGGAGAAATGAATACGTATCATGAAGCTAGTGTTGATTGTTTCCTTAGACACCCTGAAACTCTTATCCTATATTAAAATTCAGTCTTATCTCTTGGATGGCAGAATGTCCTTCAGAATGGAAGAATGAAAACCTCACAAAAAAGGCATCTGCATTCTAAAAAGGGGCCCTTATGGCTATGTTAAAGCTCACATCCTATTCCTCTGGTAGACATTTATTTCAAAGACATGCTATCCTACTTTTACCTCATTAAATGAGGGGCAGTCAAATGAAAACTGAACACCCACCACAGAAACCCATCCATGCACCAAAAAGGACATAACCCAAAACTGCAGCCACCTTTGAGTAGTCCCTATGCAGTTCTCCTACCACAGCGATGGCAGTATTGATATGTAAAGAGCTAGCTTCTAGCAAACTGTGTGTTATGGCAGGTGCTGGGTTTTCATTTGACTGGCTCTAGTACATTCTAAACTGTGCCTTATTCATCACACTAACCCTCAATTGTTTCCAATCATCGAATGCATTTCTACCATATTTGCAATGGTGGCAATATTCTTACAAATCCAGCTGCTACTGCTGGGGTGGAAAGGTTCTCACCATACAACTCCAGTGATGTGCAATAAAATTCCTTCCAGCATAAAATTAATCACCACTCCTGAGCTTCAAGAAAAATTTAAAACACTTATTGTTCAGAAAATCATACTACAGCATTCTTGATTTTCTTGAAAACAGTGGTAATTGTTGCAAATTTTAAATGATTCATATAATATAGTACAATCTTCAAATAAGCTGCGGAAGATGCTAAGACAGTAACTTTTGACTGAATCATCTGCTATTGCACATTACAATGCAACAATTTCAAAGTTTAAAAATCAATCACCATGACAAGGATTCTAACCTGGAATCTTCGATGTTTGGGTGACCAGTTAAGCTACCGAGAGCACCTTGGTAGCTTAACTGGCTAAAGCACTCGACCAAACCAGATATCGAGAGATCTAGGTTTGAATCAAATGATTTTTACACTTCGTTAACAATTGTCTCATTGTAATAGTATGCTCTGTCTATATGCTATTATTGAATTGTATGTTCTATTTTGCTTCTTTCCTCTTATTTATATGACTGTGTATGTGTGTACATATGTTTGTTCAGTATTCCTTTAACAATTTCATTAATTTGGACAATTTCTATGTCACTTTGAAGACAAGTGAAATAAAAACTATTACTGTAATGAATCATAGTAGATGTAGAACAGATAGAGAAAGTACTCGAGAATGTTGTACAAAGAAAATGCTTCTGTAATGATATCTGGTACTGTAACACGGTGGTGAACAAAGAGAAAACTAGATATGAGGTCAGAGCATATGAATCGGAAGGAAGACGCAATCCAAGAGAAAAAACAAGACCTTTTTTCACTAGAGAAGGTTTAATAATAATATTGTCCAATTCAAAAGTCATTCCAGACCTAATTAATAATGAAAAATGCCAAGATTGCATTGCTGTTTGACATAGCAAAATCAAGGGTTGTTGCCACTAACTTCCTTCCCTAGACATTTGCTGTGCTGTGTGTGAGCATTGGAAATAACTCTATGAAATTTCATCTATAAACCTTCAAACTGAAGCAAACTAAATGTTCTTCAACAAATACTTGTGATCATTGTGCCAGGAAAAATGCAGCTTTCATTTATTGGCAATAGAGTTCTATGATAATGCGTTGCAACAGGAATGAGAAAAGTTTTTAGATTGGTATCTGTAAGTCCCAACAGCAAACTTCTTTCAATAAGAGGCCTAATATATTCAATTTTCTTGTTTCCTTTATGTGGAAGATTTTCATTATTACATTTACGAGTTCGGACAATTTCCATGCTGATCAAATAATAGCTCAGAATTATGATTTTTGGTCTGTTAAGCTTTTTCATTCTTTCACCTGGACCATGATTTACTGAATAGCTAGCTGAACTAATCTTTGGGAGACACTGGTGCAATTCTTGTGCCCTTCCTACCACTAATATACTCTTATACAAGCATCCCTTGGGACATATTCAATACTTATTTTTACATCTTTCATAATGTCATTAGGAACGGAAACATAAAGAGGTGAAGTAGCTATCTAAGACATGTACTAGGTATTGGGCACCAGTTAGAAAGAAACAGTAAGCCTTTTGGGAATTGTTTTCTTCCTACCACTCCTTCATTTCCTCTCTTTAGTGACTGTTCAAACTGCTCAGGAACATATTTTGAAAGATATGCTGGGTGAATGTTTAGAAGTAGTCAGTAATTAGAATGTAAAATTCAATCAGTGGATTCTAATTTATAGAAGCACCAATTTGGAAGCTGTCACTAAACCACACATGAGCTTAATGATGTATTTTCTATCTTTCCCAAAACTAAGCCATTGTTTTACTGCAAAGTAACAATCATCATTTCTTAATTAGTCATCTGAACAAGGAACTAAAATAGGATAAGTTCACAGAGTGCTTAAACTGTACTTCTTTCTGTACACTGTGATTTCACTGAGAACTATTTCATCTTGCAAGATACTGACAAGGGATATGATTGGAATAATATTTCCTTCATTCCCTACCCTCTCAAGGAGTGATCTCAGCGGTAAGTTGCAGCACTTCAGCTCTGCAATGATATTTTCAGCATCTTACCCATGACAATGTTGCCACACACTGTTTCCTATGTGTATGCCTGACTTTACCAATCAGCACATGACTACATTTCCATCAAAGTTTTACTACTCTTCTGATGATTGTAGACCACAATACAGGAAAAGACAATTTCTTGAACCTGTGTTTACATAAGTAAGCCTGGGGTCAGAGTGAGGTGGCATCGTATCACAACCCCCTCATGGTAAAAGATCATGAGACAGGATTGATGCCATTAGGAAGACACCAGCTATAAGAGAAGTCTTCATCTTTTTACACTGAGCAAATCATGACAGCCATGTATGATCATTTGAGTGGAGTGGGACCAACATCAGTTATGTACAGATTGTATACAGTACAAAGATGAAATGAACTTGAAAGGCTGAAAGCTATCTGCCTAAACTGTCAAATGCACCATATTGCACTCCTGCATCCCTATGAGTAAGAATAAAGTGATTGCTACACTATTCCTTCCGAGCATCTTCAAGGCAGTCATAAATAACAAATGGTGATGACAAACAAGACTTCGTTGAAATTGCTCATTTCATGAAATGCCAATAGGGTCTCTTTGGGTGTCTGGCATGTCTTCTCAACTAATTTGAAGATGATCTGGAAATCCAAGAGACTCTCCTCCATCCCCATTGCCCAGGTCAATTATTCCCTGCATCACTGGACATTCTTCACACTAGAGTGACAGCATCATGACAGTAGTTCCATTAATAGCAAAAATAAGTTTGCACACTTCCAATACAGAGGCAGAAAATACAATCAGAAAGCTCTCAATCAGTGGAATGTCGAATTTCTCTCTACAAACACTTCATGTTATTTACTTTAATAGTCCTACTAACTGTGAATTGGAATGGTATGAATATTTAATTTACTTCATAAATCTGTTTTAAAATTGAGTTTTATATGATGATATTGAGATCCCATTTTGATATTTTCAGGAGTGGTTTAAAAAGTTCATGTTTACAAAATTAATTTTGTTTAAAATTTACAAAAGAACTACTTTTTGAAATGTCTAAAAATGACTTTCTTTTTGATCGCAATTTCATGAAGCTTCTAATGTTGCCTGGCCCAATGCTCTAACTTTACCTGTGCCTAAATTAAACATCATTAAAAATTGTTCAACTCATATTTGAACAAATCTCAAAAATTACGAAAGAACATTATCTGAAAAAATAGGCATCACATTGTACACAGGGTCTGTCCTAAAAAGTAAGTAAAACGATTTTTCCTGGTGAAGCCGATGACTGGAGTGGGATGATTTGTGGCAGAAAAAATGGTGAGAGGTCTTGGGAGAGCAACACGACCCGCATCAATTATCTGTGGGCCGTTACAGTCTGCAGATTGCTGCAAGAGGGTTGCATCACAAATTCATGATGCCATTTTCCATGGGATTTGATTATATTCAATAATATTAAACTCCGGAAATCGGGGACCATAACCATGGTTAAGGACGCTTATGGAGATGGAGAAATATCCCAAATGAAGGTTTTCTGCTTGCAGAGAATGTTCTGTGAGGGAAACAAGGAGGTTGATGATGAGGAATGCCCTGGAAATCCATAAAAAAACAGTGTGGTGAAAATGTGCAAAAAGTGAGACACATGCTCAATTCTGATTTGAGCCCAAAGTGAGAGGATGTTAGCAGAAGAAAGAAATATTCAGAAAACCACAGTGCATTGGATTCTTACGGAAGATTTGACCATGAAAAAGGTGTGCAAAGACGGCCTCCAAGGTGCTGTCAGAAGACTGCTTGTGTGACAATCTTGCCTTGAACCTCTCACACCACAGTGAAAATGACCTACATTTTTTAGAATAGGTGGTTACCGGTGATGAGACATGGGACTTTGAGTACCATTGTGGACAACTGGACATGTCAAAGAGGCCGTAACGAGGTGCCTGGATGAGATTCCTGTCAACACCTTCCAGGAAGCATGCCGGATGCGTGGCAGATGCACTGACATTGGTGTGTTGAGGCACAAGGGTGCTGTTTTGAAGACTTTTAGGAATTTGCACTTTGATCTGCACTTAAGTTTTCCCCAATTTATTTTACCTAGTTTTTGGGAAAGGTCATATGAATACACCATTAGAATCATGGTTTCCGTTTAAGCTGAAGACGTTAAATTATAAAATATTTGGGCTGCTTGGAAAAGTTCTATATAGGGTTTAGACACATGAATCTGTGGGCGTCACTCCATTTCAACTTCTGACCACCAGCCAACATATTTACCATAATAAAACCATACACACAGTGATCAATCCGAAGGTCGGTTTGATAGGTGACGGTAGAGTACACCCAGTACTAAGCCCGACGACGTAGGATTCACACATCAAGGTAAGGGGGCCAGTTCCTTTCCCTGTTGTTATGGTTCCCCAGGAAGATCTAGTACCCGAAAAATCACTTAGCTGTAGGGCACCCAGAGAGGTTTACCCGGGAATCGAACCTGGGCCCGCCGGTCAGTAGACCAGTGCTCTACCCCTGGACTACCGCGACTCACATTGGGCACCTGGAGATCCACCCAAGCTATGTGATTTTTTGGGTACCAGATCTTCCTGGGAAGCCATAATAGGCACAGGGAAAGGAACTGGACCCCCTACCCTAATGTGTAAATTTCACACGCCGTCGGGCTTAGTACTGGGTGAACTCTATCAACACCTACCAAACCGACCTTAGGGTTGATTACTGTGTTTATTTGTACTCTACCACATACTTTTTAAATGGATCCAACTGTCAACAATGGAACTCACCGAAGTTTTCTCGAAGATACTCAAAATTGGGCAGTTTCTCTTTCACCCACAATTTTCGAGACAGCCACGATTTCGTTACACTTTCCTCAAATATGCATGGAATATTATTAGCCATATATTTGTGGAAGAATTCGGAGTAAGAAACATCACCCGAAATGCGTGCTATGCCACCAGATGAATTAACATCCCCACACATAATGGGAACCATTGAACCGGTGCCCTTTGAAAAGACGGACATCATCAAAGTTCATCAACAATTACTTTACATAATGATATCACATTACAATATATACTATAGCTCTGTAGAAAAATCAATTATGTATGTCTAACAAGTTCCACAGATTTTATTAACACGATATCTTTAAGAACGAACCACTTAACAGCAACACTGTGGTGAGCTACCTACTTTTTCAAATTACCGTCCGATCATCTTACACGAAATTATCCTTGCCGGGAACTTAACGTGGATTTCATGGATTGTCAACTCCCGTGTACAGGTCTTCTACTTTATTTTTTTGGGGAAACACGCGTGATGAGGCCAATGTTTAACAATTAAACTACTAAAACATATTAACAGCTAACACCGCCATCAATGATCAAGGGGTGGGTATTAACCGCATTTCATTTCTCTTCTTCGTAGCTCAAAAAAACAATTGAGGAACAAAATTGATTTTAAGCATCTTGCGCGGTTAAAATATGAGTAATATTGTTTCATGTACAAGGTGACTTGCAGTTGTATTTATAATATCTTTCTTGAAATAATGGGAGATTTTGTTGATGAACTATTCAGTATATTTACGGAGCAAAATACCCTCTAACAGCTTTTAAGAATGAAGACAATTGGACTGGATCGTCTCTTTCCATGTAAATTTTGAATTGTAGATGTAATTCTGTAAAAGGATTGAGGGCATCGGGATTGAAATTTATGTTTCTTACAGTGATAAACCATCCTTCCCTGTCAGCATTCAGAGATATCTCGAGGATGACGAACAGCTGTCCCGCAAATAGAAAAAAATCAGCATTGGATGACGTAAGGTCAGTTTGGATAATGATTTGCTGAGTAGTTTAATATGGGTTATGGCATTGCTGTGTAAAGGTATTTTTCCATGCTAGAGGTGTGTCTCCATATAGATTCATGATAATACTACCAAATGTATCGAGGTAAGGTGTATATAAAATAAGCAAATGGGGAATTATTTAGCAAACCTACAGCTACTGTAGAGCAGAAATAATACAAAAACAAACTAACTTAAGCATGAACAAAATATTCGTGTGACCGGTGGTTACCTGGAGATTAGAAATTTGGATGAAAATGAACAGAAGGCATTCAAAATAAAGCTTCAAAATAAATACATAGGGCAACTATAGAATGTAATGATTGGATAATAGAATCATTATAACTGGGGGCTGAAATAAATGATTGACGTACATATACACAAGTGTATTGAATCAGACTGGAGAAGGGCCGTTTTGAGAGAGTGAAACAAGGAATGAATACCTATAAAATCAATGAGGAAAGTAATATATGCCAAGAGAATAAATGAAAGATATGTATAAGATGAGATGGATTGATGACACAATAGAATATATAAGACATATGACAGTAAAATTATAGAAGAGAATTGCAAGTTATGAAAGAGAATGGATGCAGGTGCTAACTATGTACTAAGAAATTTTCCAAAACTAAAAAAATTAGCTGAATGAAATAGTAAGCTTAGCCGGGAAAGTTAACTCTAACAGAATGTTTTAGACCAAAATAAAATCAACTAATTTATTTATGTAAAAAAATAAACTTCATGCATTATTTTAATTTTAAATAATCAAGCTAAAACATTCTAATTACACACCATTGATGATTAGTTTGTTTTTTACATTTGTTGTTCACAAAAATTAGTTAGAACGTTGCTAGAGGAGAGTTATTTAGTTATTTGAGGTAACTCATGTGTGAGCTCTATTTATAGAGTAAAAAGATGATTGAAAATCCTTATAGATCAAATTCTCTCTTTCAAAAACAAGGGTATATAACGCTTACCAAGGGATCCTACACCAATATATTCCTTCTGCCATTGTTGGGTGATTCTTCCATGTAGACAAGGTCGGATGAAGTTGGCAGGCAGAAGCTTGGGTCACAAATTTTCGAACAAACCCTACGGTTCACTTTCACTTTGGTAGCACCATTGTGTTTGTCCAGTAGGTGGTCACCTGTGAAAGAGGTAAATGGCAACGTTAAAGATAGGATAAAGATTCTCATCTTAATTTCAGTAATAAAGGATATATTTTACAGTTCAAACAACAATGTTTATGCAAAAATACCATTGCAATTTTCTATTAAATCAATTACATTAGGGACTGGTGTTAATTAGAAAGATGTTTAACATTAACTTATAAAACCATCAGTACAATAATCAACCCAAAGGTCGGTTTGGTAGGAGATGGTAGAGTTCACCCAGTACTAAGTCCGATGGCGTGTGAAATTCACACATCAGGGCAGGAGGGTCAGTTCCTTTCCCTATGCTGGTCATTGTTAAAAAGTAATATACACGTCATCGATCTTATACGTACGGAATATTTCGATTCTTACGCCATTCCTCCTCTCATTTCAAATACACTCAATTTTCTCAATTAATTTTTCATCAGAAAAAAAACAAATTTTATACCATTACAAAATTTCAAATCTGATTTATGCTGGAAATACTACTGCCAGCATGCATTTTTCAAATCCACCAATCATACCCTAGCTCAATTCACTCAGATAATTTCCAGCCCAACTAAAAATGATTGCCGTGTTGTTTTCCTGCTATTTAGGGCATAAGCAAGTGAAGCATCGATGCCATCCTAAATCTCAAGCTTGCTGCGAATTGACAGAAACTAAGACCTGGAGAAATCGTGAAATTTATTAGTCATTATGCAGCCATCGGATTGAGAAGTGGCGCCTCTTTCCATCAGAGATGGAGTATTGCAGTCTTCCTCAGTGCTAGTCCCAGAGCAATAAAAGGAAAAATGCACCTCCAATCCGAAGAAGAACGTCAAACTATCTATAAACATGAAATCTGAATATAAATATGAAATCTTCTACAAAAAAAAGAAGAGACAGCAGTAAGGGGGGTATGCTGAAACAAAACTAAATCCTTCAAACAGTAGGTGCGTAGACGTCCTTCGGAAAAGAAGTGTTGCTGTCATCAGCAGACTCAATCCAGAATCTTATATACAGGTATCCTTCCCCTTCGGAATATCTTAAAGTTCTATTCTACCTTGACTCTTCCCTGAGTAAACTCCTTTTCATTGGGTGGCAGTTGCAGCATTCAACAGGAGGGAGGGGCTAAGCGAGAATAACAAAGGGATTGAATGAAATCGACCTTTTCACCAACGACCTCCAGCTATTGACGCACAACAATAAACTCATCAGTGAATATTTGATAAGTGGTGTAGCCACCCCAGATGCACTAAACGGTGTCGCGAATCCGATTTTTTCTGTCTCATTCAAACAATATGTATTGCAGTATAACTCCCACAGTTTTCTCCAGCCGGGGCATAGCAATAATCACTTTAAATGAAGTGGAATGACAAGCGTTCGCAAATATTCTAGAGAATGTTCAGATTGCTGTCCAAGCAGCCGATCCAAACCACGATCTGTGGGACTTTCTACCTTTTGATTACGAAGTCCAGAGACTAGATGTGGAAGAAACGAGGATCGTATTTGGGCTGGAGCAAAGTGTCAATGCCATCATTGATTTCCAAGCGTGTAAAGAAGCAAAAATTCGTTTGTAATTTATGAATTGGCAATGGAAGATTTGGAAACAGGATGGCAAAGGTCGTGGGTTTTCCAAATTCTTCCAATAGACACATAAGATATTACAAACAAGTGGCTAATTGAAAACTATTATGGAGTCGATAATAGTATGGGATACGCCATATGATCAATTAGAAAATATTTTCAAAAATGGAACGTGGTCATACAAATCCTCTTCACGAAAGGTGTAGAGAAATGTAAATTGCTTTCTAAACTCATTGATTGGCCTATAATTGAGCTAGATAAATTTTGAAGCGGGCTTTTACTACTTTCCTTATAAATACTTTAATAAAACATTTTTTTAATCAATAAAAACGTTTCAGTATCATTTATATGTCCTCTGAAGGGATACATCAGGGTTTACTGTCGCTCAAGAATGATATCTTTGACTTAATTTATTTCTTGAGGAGTGTTCGAGAATTCCACCACTTTGAAAGTAGGCGAGAGGTTTTCCCCTGACATCCAAAGATGAGGTTTGGACATAAAATTTTTGGAGGGAGTTCATCGCCATTTCCCCAAAATATTGGACAATATTTTTTGAACTCCTATCCTTGAGCTTTAGGCAACCCGTACTTTAGGTTTTGATGGAATGGGATAGTGGAAGGGGGTGGCGGAAGGGGATGGACTTAGGAAACTAGCAAGGGGCAATCTAAACCATTTCAAGGCTGGAGTGATGACGAAGAAGTCAATGAATTTTCCTTGCGAATCGATCTCATTACTTTAAAATTACCCACTAATTTCTCTCGTTATGCTTATTATATAATGAAGAATTTACTTTAAAAATGAATGGACGGAGAAGATGCTCTAGCAATTTAGACATGAAAAACGTGAAAATTAATTTTTGCCAACTGTAGACGATTGAAAAAGCAATTAATTAATTACGCCAATTGGTTGCGTTTAGTTTGGGGAAACAACGAAAGTGCGGGAGTACGACACCTTCAGTAAAGACATTTTGCTGTCACAAATACATTTTGGACTGATGAGTGGCTTCCATAATCAAACCACAAATACATTCGTGGTTTGATGAGTGGCCTACAACTGGTAGCATTATACCAGAACGCAACAATAGTGCAAACATGGTCGCACCACTTTCAACATGCACCACATAGAAACAGCGATCTTTCATTCGTTTATTCCGTTGAAAGGGGTGTGAAACATATCCAAAATAATCGTCGACGAAGTTGGCTTTAGGCCCGGCTGAAAGATACCTGGATGGTACAGTGGCTAAGGAGGAGGAGGACCCGAGTTCGAATCTCGGTGACAGCCGGGTTTTTTCAGTGGTATCCCGATCCCTACTTGAGGGACCTTGTGGAGAGCACTTTGAGTGAATCCGCCGTCCGTCGGATGGGAGATTGAACTGTGGACCCCTTGGCACCTTTCGATAAGAATAGACTAATGCCGACGCTGGGTTTCTCTCCATCCTTCCTCCATTCCCTGAAACATCCTACCCCTACCAGAACACCCACCCATCCCTTCTGGCGCAAATGACCTCAGCTGTCGGTCGCCTCCCCTCGTAACTACTGCTACTACTACCGAATTATGCGTCCACTGAGCGTGCATCATAAAAGTTCGTAAAAGAAAATCACGAGATGGTTAAAAGAAAGTTTAAGAAAATATTGTCCAAAAACCCAAGATTTTTAAAATTAACTTTAAGGTTAAACTCGGGATGGATAAAAAATAGTAATAATAAGCAACACAGTTTCAGGTGTAACATTGTGGAAATCTTTAATGATGAAAGAAGACGCTTTACTTTTCCACATCGAGTATTTTTATTACGACCTAGGTTTCGCCACAGTGTAACATTTTCAGGTTCTTTAAGGATTTCCCATCCAAATTCGGAATGACCGTGAAATATTTTCCACCCAAGAGAGTGCATTTCACCATCCTGACATCACACCATGGTACACTTCAAGTGCCTCATGCGTTCTAAAGCCATTTGAGCAAGTTGCAAGAGGCCAGAAGCCTATGACAACAACACAATAACTCTGAGCAACAACGTTTTGCAAGTTTTGATAGTCGACGGAGTTAGGAGAGTGAAATAAGGGGCGATTTACTGTATCACAGACGACAAGATAACACACTGCATAAGACTCACCATATTTGAAGTTTTAATTAGACATCTCAGCAATTTGAATTAGGCAAATTAGCGGGGTTCCTCCCCTTTGTCATAGTGTTCACGGCGACGTTTCACTCACTCCCTCAGGCCAGCCAGCCTGAGGTGGAGATTACTTCGAAAACGCCGCTGTCCTCTTACGGCCACGGATGTGTCAGCGCGGCTGCTACTCCCATTGACTGACGTGAATATAATTTGGAAAAAAAACAGACCACAACAACCACTGATGAACATGATGAACAAACAACCAATGACTGTGACGAGTACAGTCTCCGATTTACTATTCACGACAGAAAATTCATTGCATGGCATCATATTGATTGCCCACATTCGGAAAACACTAATCATATTTCTTCTGTCTGCTGCTGTGTGGGAGAAGACAAATTCGCCAACTTACTTCAGCTGAGAAAGAGGATGAATTAATTGGATGAGAAATAACTAGAGGAATACAGAATCTACCCCTTCTATGTGCACGAGGTCGTATACACTAATTTTTCCGAGGTAATAACAATGAATGGACGGATCTTTACGATTATGAGATGACTATGAAAAGATTGTCTATTGGAAGTTGGGCAAGCACGAATCGTGAAAGTTTGAATCGGATCTATTTCCATTCATCATTCACAGGAAAATAGAAGGAAGAGCTTAGGGGGAAGTAGTTATGGATCTGACTGTACAGATGGCGGGCAACATCGCCAAATTTCCCCTCACCTCACGACGCGCCTTTGGTGGTGCCACTTTCCTTCCCTCCTCCTCTTAGACGAGGGCCCGTGGGGCTTTGAGGGCCAGCGAAGGAGGGGAGCCATTGCGGAGCAGCCTACCCTTTCCTAAGCCTCAAAGCTCTTGTTCTTTCCACTCCATGGCCCGGGGGTGCTGCAGTCCAGAAATGGTGCACGGAGACGAAGCTTTGTGAATACAAGCATACGATTATACTTCATGCAATCCTACTCCCTAGGTTCACGACTGTCACGAGGCATGATCGCAGCATCTTGAAATGAGATAATGAATTAATGTGACTAATAACACATAATGAGTGCAAACAAATAAGTCAATATGCATGCATATACCTTGGAATATGTTCATGGCCAAGATGTCGGCATTTAAACGAGTGAAAGACAAATTGTATCGACGTGAATAAGAAATCGGAAACGACTGGATCATGGATAAGATAATAATTAGGCGGATCAACAGGCACTGCACTGGACGCAAGAACTTCAAGTATTTTCTTATTATGATCGGTAAAGGATTCAGTGCTGATCAATTTTCAAACGAAGGTTCGCGACGAGGAGTAAGGCAGTCACCAACATGCAGGCTGGCTATTCGAACCCCTCCCATTGGTTGTGATAAAATCGGATTTATTAGAATTTCTCCAACGCAAGGTCCCACACGGGTGTGCACCACAGTTGCCTCCGTCGGAGACTGTACCGGGCTAACGTCATGCACCACGCGTCGACAAAGGTTTTCTTCTTCAATTAGAGAAGAACTACGCTAGGTCTTCGATTAGGGAAATCGGATCCGAAATGAAGGACGTGATTCGACTTTGAAAACTGCCAAAATGGCGGAGGCAAGTCCCCGCGAAGCGCAGATTTCGCGCCTCGACATTTGAAGTGCATCTCCGGTCTCGATATCCTGTGACCCTGGCGAGCTGGAGTGGGGCTTCCCCGGCAACACATGTCCCCCCTTCCTTCCTAGCTCACTTGGCCACCCCATGAAGACAGACGGCGAGGGCGGCTAAGTTGAGGAAAGGCGGGCGGTCGCGTGCCAGGCAGGTGCGCCTTGGCCCAAAGGCCGGTCGCCCCACTCAGCCACACTGCGGCCGGGAAATCACGGCACCGTATACAAGAACATTCATTACACCGCGTCCTGTTTTCAGAGCTAGTTTTTCGTCATAAACACGCCGTTTTATATTCCTAGTTTTTAGTTTCCCGTTCTCGCAAACCACACATCCACATCAGCCGTGTTTCTTTCTTCCAATGACATGCGTTTCTTTTGTACAATGACCAGTAAAGGTGAAACTTGACTCATTGGGACGGTTAAATACTTGACTCTTCGGGCAGTCAATGAACATTTCAGGTGGTGAGTTTTTATAATTGTTAGCGGACAACCCTGTAGTTCCAGGTAAAGTCATCCGGAATTTGGCATTTAAAGAAACGAATAGTCATTTACCGGAATGAGGTCAACTTTGCTCGACAAGAAAACAAACACCTATCACACAAAGATTGGTAAAGCAATATCAGTAGTAAAAAAAGAAATTCGTTCGGTAAAGATATTTACAAGTATACTATACTTACAATTATATAAAGATCCTTACTTGTGCACAGAGAAGATTTCTGCTGATGAAAGTACCGTACCATAAAGAATAATATAGGTAAAAAGGCAGAATAACGATAAATTCATTTGTCTCTCCCAACAAAAGGTATCCTGACATACTGTAAGTCACTACAATAAACCCTTCTTTAATTCCGCATGCGGCCTTGAACCCTTGATACTGTAAAAAATTAACTATCCTATTCGAACACCTTCCTCACTTGTCCAACATACCCTAATGAATCGCAGTCTTCTGCCAATTGCCAATCATAGTATTCTGTACGCCTTTCATTCCTCCTTTGAACCTCTCCCAACTACCGTTTGGGCCTACCCAAAGTGAGAAGTGGTTCAGTTATTAACGTTGAATTAACCTCCCTCCTCGAAAATCTCATTAGCTTTGTTTTGTTTACATTTACCTTCATACCATACTGATAAAACTTATTTTCTTAATAGGCACAGCATCAATGCAACCCCTTATTTGATTATTCAACTAAAGCCCGATCATCTGCAAACTAAATGGTTTATAAATACCCTACAGACATTACCACAGAATACAGAATGTGGATTACTATTTCCAGGTCTCGACGTGCCTGTTTTACCGTGTCCTCCGCGTATACATAGCCATAATTAAACGAGTTTGAAAAAATCATTGCATTATATTCTTCAGTCATTCATTCAGGGGATGGAGTTTGATTTTGCTTCAGTGTCCGAGAATTAAAATCCATTATTGTTAAGAATTATTTACAACATGTTTATTACCACCTTAGTAAACCATCTTTTAATTTCGAGGTGTCAATTATAAAGGGAAAGAGGTGGAAGAGGGCCCGAAAGAGACTCAGTTCACGACCAAATGCCATTATAGATCCCTGTATTATTTCACAAATCACGTGCTGAACGAATCCTTTAAAAAAAGGCGTGCTGTAAACCCTTGGCAAAAATTTTTTATGGGGAGATCGTTGATTTTTAGAAGCGAATATTCAATTTAGGCTTTTCATGTTGAATTACCTGTTAACTTGAACAGGAAATTCGGTAATCCCCATTATGATTACAATCCATGGATGATATGCTATAATGTTGAGCAAGAAATGCAATCCTCCACGTTTGACCTACAAATTTTCAAATTACTGTACATAAGAGGTAAAAATATATTCGCGGATAGTCTTCTCACATAAATGGAGAATAGATTGAATGATTTTCAAACTTAGCGTGGAAGGAAGATTACGATTGTTCATTTAAAAATTAACTTTTATTCCCCAACCCCCTCCAAGCCATTCTGAACTCTGAGGGAACCGTTGTTAGTAACATCACAACAGCGCCGATTTCGACATTTCCAGTATATATTTTCAATTGCTCCAGTTCCAATTGAACTAGTAATGTGATTATGATCTCATTTATAAACCATATAACTTTGGTTTATAAGTAAAAAGAATGAAATATTACAAATTGAATTTAAAAAATGACGGCCGCCTGCCTGAAAGTAAGCTGCTATCATAATTGTTTCTGTGAGAAAATTTGAGCAAAATATGGCCCGTTACATTTCAATGGCAAAACTTTGGAAAACGCTTTAAATTTTGACACTGTTTGTGGTATCGGTATTTTTATTGTAGAATGTTGTAGTATTCCGCAAACCACCTCTAGGGTGCCCGAATATTTTTATCTCTACCGAGGCCGCACTATCCTATTCTGATCCCTTATCGTTTGTAGGAAAAATTAAATCTTAAATCTATCTGTTCTACACTTAATCTCTCTACTTTTATGGAAATCATCTTGCCTACCGTAGTGCGATGTGGCTAATTACATTTTCCATATCATTAGTAAAGAGACATAATTCCAATTAATTCAAGAGATTTAATTTATAATTTAACCTTCGCTCCGCGAGTGATTCCCAGCCTAGCTCCTCTAATAATTTTGATACGCTACTCAGTTTATCATAACAGCGTTTTACAAATCTTTCTCATCCACGCTGCGAGCGGTCCAATTCAGCAATCAATCCAACTTCATAAGGATCCCATTTACTTGCAGCGTATTCTAAATGAGGCCTAACCAGCGTATGGCCACATTTCTCTTTGGCTTTTTCATCTCATTTACCCAGTATTCTTCTAATAAATCCTAATTTTTTGTTACCTTGTCCACATATTCCCCGTATGTGTTTCACCCAGGAGACGTGAGTGAGGGTAACGCTTAGATATTTAATCGAGTCTACACTTTCTATTTCGACGTTCCCGATGCAGTAGGCGCTCGAGAGGGAATTGTTCTTTTCCCAAAAATGTATCACTACGCACCTTTTTAAGTTTAATTTTAATTGCTAAGTGTCCCACCAGTGTTGTATAATACTTTTGACTTTTTGACAGTGTAGCATTTGTATTCATTATTGCTTTGAATAGCATAGCATTTTTTTTACGTGAAAACTATTTTTAAAAATATAATTTCATTTTTTATTCCTCCCCTTTTCCAAAATATATACTATTAAGAAGTGGAAACGGCACCTGACGAAGTGGTTCTTATTTCGATGGTAGTACCGTCACCAAAACTTGTCTTTTACGATATGCAGAGGGGCGACGGCGTACATGGGTGCAAGAAGCGAATGAAAGAGAGATCGGATGCGGGTCGGAGAGGTATTATAAAATAACCCTTGGATTGAATAAGCCGTGAGGATACAGGTCGACAACCACCGCAATGCCATTACACTCTGAACGGGCCCTTGCACCCTTTGGTCGAGGAAAGGGTGCAAGGGCCACGGCCCCGACGGGTGGGGTAATGTCTCGCTGCTTCTTCGCGGGGATCCCCCCTCGAGGAGAGGGCAGGAGGGGGAGGCGACCTCTTCCGACCCTCGCACGCATCCTCAGTCAATCTCCGCCGCCTCGGCATTGCAGAAGCATAGCGATCGCCCGGCACACCTGCCCCTCTCCCCCGGGTCGCGGCCCTCGGTTATATGGTTGGCAATCCGCTGCCTCCGGGGTGGATTAGGAGGGGGGTCTCTCTTCCCCCTTGGCCGGGGGTCGGGAGGGTTCCGGCTTCCTCTTCGCCGCGCGCCTTTCCCTTGCCGTCGCTGTAAATGATTGCGTTGGTCATCACGAAGCCCTTCCACTTCATTGAAGAAACTTACACGCATTCTGCGAAAGAGCCAAAACCTTTTCGACAAAAGGCACTCTGCTATGTCCGAGCTAATCTAAAGAAACGGGCAATGTGGAATTTGTGACCGTGGAACGAACGAAGGTGACGATATCGAGGAAATCATTCCACGCGGTCGACGGGAGATCTCTAAAAAAATCCCTCAATTTTAATCAAACGGCAACAATTTTTGGCACATTTGAACTTTGTTAGCCCGGTAACCATGAAATTTAAGAATGAACGGCATTTTTTAGAGTTTCTCGTAGGGTCTATAAACCCATTAAAATTTTTCCGCGGAATTTAGTTTGGAATTTGGTATGATATTGGTAGTTTTATATCACTACTATCGTCGTTTATCGAGTTTCCATATTTCTCAACTCCCCCTGATGATGATGCTTACACACTGTTAGTGTTTCATTTAATTGTCCTTTATTGTAATAATAAAAAAAGAAAGAGGTAACAGCTGAAATGCAGGAAAGTATCAAATTCCACTAAACACCTCAAAATTTGAAGTTTTCGTGGACGCAAATTACGAGCGGCATGCCATACCGAGTAGACGATGGACACGGAATAGGGGGGGGGGGAATCCCTTCTCCCTCCCTCGCACACACTCCAGGCCCCACTTGCTGCAAATCTCGAATGCCCGCCAACCGAGGGCGCTCATCACCCCCTAAAAATCCGTTCGGAGAAAGGGTCGAGAACGCACCCCGGGTCGAGAAGGACTCCTGACGCCCCCCACACGTGCACTCGTGCACGTCCAGGGTCCCCCTAGGGGAGCCTGAGACCAGGTGCCGTCTTCGGGGGGGCATCTGCCCCCGAAGACGGCACGTGCCACCCCTCCAAGCCAAGGAGAGAGAAAGAGGCGGTCCTGGCGACGTCTCGCAATGGTGTCCCCCGTGGGTGCCACCCCCCTTGTGAATTGGGTCCTCGAAATTCCTGCACCAGCTGTTGTAGCGGCGACTGCTCCACGCTCTATGCGGAATGCGCGAGAAATATTGCTCATGCGCCCCACCGATTCCCGGGCGACGGCCGCTCTTTCGCCGAATCTATGTCAACGACCCGCATCTTAATCTTGTTCTCGCTGGAATTTCGATTGTCTTTACTATTTCTATTATGAATTTGATTTCTTGCTATTATGATTCGTGATTGTCTGGGGAAAGAACGAATATTTGTATAAATATGTACTTCGGTCTATCTAGTAGAATCTCCTTTATCTTATCTTTGTGGTCTAACCTACCCAAATAGTGTGTTGCCGTAGTAATTCCACTTGTGTCACAGTTGTACTCGTGTGTTCTGAACATTGCTCGACGTCTAAGTATCGCTTTCTCAATTCGCATCTCAAGAGGCTCCCAGCCTAATTCCTCTAAAAGGTATGTTAAATGTTTCCTCACATCTCCCCAATATACTTCCAATAAATCCTAATTCTTTGCTAGCTTCGTCTACATGCCGTTACTTCGGTTGATTTATATTCATGTTATAGGCACATTCATTGTCTCCAGACAATATATATATATATATATATATATATATATATATATATATATATATATATATATATGTATGTATGTTATTGGCACATTCATTGAGTCCAGATTTTTTTAAAGAATAATGCAAAGCATTTTGTGTAATCAATACTTTTTATCACTAAATGTGTAGCCTTTATCTATTTAGGAGCTGATCTATACTGAAATTAGGCCAATCGTTGAAAGGTGAACAATCAGTCCACATGTTTTCAACGTGAGGACTAATCAACATAGAAAAATACCTCTTATTAATCTATTTACTCAAATAATTTGCAAAATTTAATCTGATCAATCATGCTTTCATTAATTCAACTCGCCTTCTTGAGACAATTTCCTCTCTACACCCGTATCTAAAAATCTCTAGACTCTGTGTTCCCTAGACATGTGAATTAAGTTCCTCGTCAAATTTATCTATAATACACTTATTTTTTCATCTTAAAGTCCATGAATGCCTCAATTTTTTCATCACATTTACATTTACCCTTTGGCCCCCTCTCCCAGCTCTACGCTCTCCCTAACTTTTCCCACAAACCTCATTATTTGCTTAGATTTTCCTTATTTTATTGTTCTTTTTAATCACTGTCATTTACTTTGAGTATGTATATATGGTTGTATACATATATATTATTTTCCTTTTCTCTTAGATGTGCAAATCTGTACCTAACGAATTCGTGTCTGTCTATATATATTTATGTGTATATATGCATGTGATTACAAATTTTATACCTGATATAACATGTACACGACGAATGGGTTAAAAGGATGAAGGGACCTTTAGGTCTCAATTTCGCCCAAATAAAGACCTCTATCTATAATTCTATCTATTCTACTCCCTGAAATTCACGGCGGGACTTGAAAACGAATTGGGCTCTCATCGCAAATTCCATGTTCGCGTTATAGGGCCCGAATTTTTTCCGAAAAAAAATCCGAGGGAGAATGGCGAATGGTCGTTTCTTCAGGCTTTTTAGGAAGACACATGAGAGCAATATGAAATTAGAAAAATTGGTAAGCAGTGTTTTCCGCTGCAGGATTGCCTCCGAGAATGGAAAAACTAATTTGCAAATCGTCACTAAAACATAAACGCCTCAAGTTGGGGAACATGCACAACTTTCTAAGAAACTACAAAATGGCCGGGTTTACATGCGTATGAAGCACCCAATGGGAGGCCCTCTGGGCTTAGGAACACCTCGTCAAGGCCGGCTGAATTTCCTCCGAGGCTGCCTATGCCGACCCGTTGGAGGACCCGGGGTGGAGGACCCTTTGCCCGTCGGACGCCAATCATCACCGCCCCCAAGGCACGCGCCACATTTGTCAAAGATGACACTCGGATTTCGAGCGACCCAGCTCACAGTTATTTTCGGAGAAAACTCTAAAGTGGAACAGAAAAGTTAAGTTCACTCTCCCCGCCATCGAACATCTTGAAACTTGGTCCATTTTCCTCACTTTCGACCAACTTGTACATTACAATGTAACAATTACTCAGTTTCAAAATCATTCGCTTCGACCGGGATTCGAATCCGGATTCCCATAGTGTTTAAAGTTGGCTTTGACCTTCTGGACTGCGGCGCTTTGCGCACGACTACAATTGCCTGTGACATTGTATGTACGGCATTTCGTCACAACATATTGTTCCTTTAAAGCCTCTAACACTTCGGAGTGTAATTAGGACGCCTCGGTAGCTTACCCGGCTAGGTAGGTACCGGTACCCGGTAGTACCCGGCCAGACATCGAGGGATCCGGGTTCGAATCCCGTTCAAGGCGAATGATTTTTACACGCTGATATTGTTGGATTGCAATGCACATTCAGCGGATGATTCCGTAAAAAGTTACTGCCGTGGCATCTCCCGCGGGTTTCTTGAAAATTTGTACATTGTTCACGCATTACAAGGAAATCGCCGCCGTGACCTTACTTCACGTATGTATTAACCTACCGCGCAGTCATCGGGATAGGGGTGGTCGCAAAAGGGGTGGTTGCTGGGCAATGGCGGATGCTATCTATGGACGTGGGCAAAGAGGATAAAGCCACGTTTAAAGGATACCTGCGCCACGTGGACTTCGATCGTGGAACAGCAGCATGAGACAGTGGAAATTGAAACCCCGGAGCGCGGGCCACCCTCCCCTCCCCCTCCATCACGCACCGTCAGAAGAGGCACACGCCAGTCCCCAACTCCTCGCCCCCAATACCTCGCCCCCGGCATATCGCCCCCCGGCCGTCTCGAGGGAGACCGCTCACTCTTTGTTTGCACCCGGTTCACTTTCAATAATTCAAACGCTGCGTAGACGTAGCTGCATATATATGTTAGTTGCTAGTACATGTATTTGCATGTGTGTAAGTTAAAATGCGCTTTGAATGAATATATACGCCTCTGTGGGTGTAGATTGGAATGAATTTGCTAGTTTTGCATGTGGTTTTATTCTGTTTTACGGATGGTTACCTAACACCCCCTGCCACACGTCCTTGCGGCGGCTTTTGGGGTATTATGTAGATGTACATAGATGAGAGAAAGTGGAATAATCCTGCCGTCGTGTTGCATTAGTATTAATAGGTGTTAGTACGGAATGAGAAGTGGTAGTAATGAGAAAAATTGACCAGAGTTCAGGAGGGATCATTTTCCCCTCGCGCTGATCGTTATTCCCGAATGCCATTAATTGCCAACGACTCCGGTGACCGACGCCGCCTGTCAGACACTCTCGCGGCGGCTTGCTGTGTGAGATGTAGGGGATGTTTATTGGAAAAGGTGAATTGGAAGGAGAGGAAAACAAAAAAAGATAATGGAAGGGGGGGGAGAGAGAGTCGCTGGGAGGCGGAAGGCGGGAAAAGCGAATGCAATGGCGGTTTCTCGATATGTCGAGCGCCGGAGGGAAGGGAGGGGGCCAATGAGGAGAGTGGGGCACTGCCTCATCTCCTTTCAAATCTGAGCGTTCGACCACCCACCCTCCCATGGGGGGGCTGCTGTCGACGGTTTGCCCCCTCCAGGGTTTGTGTGTGTTTACGGGAGGGTGGGATGCGGCCCCGCCAGGTGCACCTGGATCGCCGATCACCCCGGCACGCGTACACCGGGTGCGGGGGGGAGGACGAGGTTCCGAGGTGTCATTATGTGAGCTGGGGGTGGCCGCCCCCCTTTGAGGCGCGCGGGGATGGATGATGGAGGGGGCAGCAGGTGGGCCGGTCCATTGTGAATCTCAGGGAGTTACCAGGGGTTAGAGGGGTGTCCACCCCTCCGGTTGAGAGAGGAGTACCCTTCGGAAGTGGGGTGGGGGCGAGGCGGCGGAGGACACCTTCCCCACCGTGGTGCAAGCGTTAGATACTGCCAAGGCGCGGCACCGGCCGTAGAGGCTGCAGTGTGGGGGTCCGACACCCCCAGCCCTTCATTGGGGCATTTATATAATGAGTATGGGGAATGTGTTGCGCTGGATACATCGGTTTTTTATCCCAGCCAACAACATTCCGCACAGACTGTGCTGTAGAATGTCAGGAGCGCAAAGTATTCTAGGGAAATATCAACTACTTTCATGCTAATAACTCCCGTTTAACGGAGGCAACGGTATTGTACCTAAGGGTGTAAGATATTCTGCAGAATGTTAGGAACCCCTACTATTCTACATAAGTCTGCAAAGCATTCCTTGAAAATGTTAAGGAATTACCAAAACCATTGATCAAACCTGCAGATAATTTCATGGTGATATATTTTATAGTGACAATTATGAAAGCATTGCCATAATAATTGGTTTCGTAATTTCAATTAGCTATTGCAATGTGAACACTCCCTCACCAAAGCAAAGTTCATGGCCAGTACAAGTGACTATGACATTTACGAATGAAAATTAGACCTGTATATTTAATATAAAATTCATATATTTAAAATAGCTTTGAAATTTACGAAATTAACTTTAATTTTTAATTAAAATCTCAACTAATTTTATTTTATAAGCTAGTTTTACAATTTGTGATTTCTCTCGCCATTTTTGTTTACATTCGGGGGTTAGGCTAGACTTATTGTAGTCTAATTTGGTATTTAAACTAAGACTAAGCTAAGACAGTGAGGCTGCAAAAGACTGGCCAAATTTGGTAATTAGTTCAAAGTGAAAAGGCAGATGTGTCACTGAATTATTCAATAACCAAAACTGTGTTTTATTTTGCGTACCGAAGTTTTATATGCCATCGTTACGCTTGTTATTGGCCTTATATTCACTTTTGTGAAAAAACGAATTATTGCTTCCCAGGAAGATCTGGTACCCGAAAAATCACATAGCTTGGGTGGAGCTGAGGGTTTCGAGAGAGGCTTTCTCGGGAATCGAACTCTGGCCCTCCAGGCAGTAGTCCAACGCTCTCCCCCGGAGGAGTACCGCGGTCCACGCACACACACTCGCACACACAAAAACATACGTTCAAACAAATATATATATATATATATGTCAAACTCACACGCATATACAGAAACACTTAGGCGTAAAAATATACTACTACCTATTGGGGAGATGGTTAGGACAAATAAAGAAGCGTATACTATATATATATACTTTAATATGTATGTATATACTTATATATATATATATATATATATATATATATATATATATATATATAGTGAAAGTCTCACGAATGTGAATAATGTACACCAAGATAGCACTAGCGAAACAAACACAGAAACATACACAAATGCAACTCACAGGTATTCCAAATATTTGGTGGCAATGCCGCCTTTCCCAAGGGAGAGAGGGAACTCTCTGATTATATATTATTATTATTAGGTAACAAGCTAGTTGATTTTTCGGGTACCAGATCTTCCTGGGAAACCATAACCGGCACAGGGAAAGGAACTGGCCCCACTACCCTGATGTGTGAATATTCACACGCCGTCGGGGTTGGTACATGGCTCTACCATCACCTACTAAACCGACCTTCGGGTTGATTACAGTGTTTATGGTTTATTAGGTAATCTACCGGTTAAGGTAGATTTTTTGGGTGGACACGACTATCAAATAAACATTTTGTAACTCCAAACAAAACCCAATCCAGCAACCTACTCTACACCAGGTCCCTCTTCATCTCTATGTACTTCTTTCCTCCCTTCATTCCGTCCAACATCCCTATGCTGTTCCTGCCCTTTCCTCGCTTGCCCAACATTCTCCCCTCTATTACCTTCTTCAACATTCCACTACCGCTCAATACGCCTTTCATCCATTTTTCCTTCCTCCATAGGATTTCTCTCAGCAAACCCCTCTCCTCACCCACCATCTCCAGTACTTCTTCATTTGTTTTCCTTTCGGTCCATTTCACCTTCTCCATTCTTCTCCAAACCCACATTTCAAAAGCCTCTAATCTACATCTATCCTCCTGCTTCAGTGACCACGTTTCCGCGCCGTACATAGCTACGCTCCATATCAGAGTTTTTACGAGTCTTGTCTTAACATCCCTATTCAACGTCCCCGTCATCAACTCCCTCCTCCTTGAGAAAGCCTCCTCGCCTAGCTCAATTCTTCTCCTTACGTCCCTACTACTTTGACCGTATTGGTCCAAAACACTTCCTAAATATGTAAACTGTTCTACCTGCTCTATTTTTTTCCTCCTATTTTCATGTTTAGCTTAGCCTTTTTCTTTCTGGAAAATCGCATAACCTTTGTTTTATTAATATTGATTCTCATCCCATATCTAACGCACTGAGCCTCCAATTCACTCAGCAATGCTTGCAGCCCCTTAAAATAAATCAAAATAGAGATGGTACTGTTTTCCACACTTTATTATTTAAAGTCGACCGGTTTCGTCGCATAGGCGACGTCGTCAGGTCAGGAAACCGGTCGACTTTAAATAATAAAGTGTGGAAAAAAGTACCATCTCTCTTTTGATTTATTAGAATGGATTTCCACAAAGTGAAGCCTGAAACCATCGAGTTTATTGCAGCCCCTTGGCTGACTGAGCAACTAATACTTAGTCATCAGCAAACCTAACCGATTTTGCATATTCCCCTCCGACTTTTATTCCTACCTCCAGTTCTTCCCATGCCTCTTTAATCATTTCCTCCACATTTATGTTGAACAGCACCGGTGACAATGGGCAACCCTGCCTTACATCTCTTCCTAACACTGCCCATCCGGACCCTCCGTTCCCCACTCGCACCTGAGCAGTCTGAGACACGTACAAGTTGCGGATCAGTTCTTCTATCCCTCCAATACATTCCTATTTTCTGCAATACACGCATTTATTTTTCCCAATTCACTCTATCAAACGCTTTTTCGAAATCTACGAAACAGAAAAAAGCGTCTTGATTGTATTCTATATTCCTTTCGATTAGTGATCTATTTACTGCAATAGCATCACGCGTACCTCTTCCTTTCCTGAACCCAAACTGATCATCCTCTAAGTAATCATTTGCCTTACTCTCTATCCTTTTGTTGATGATCCTGAGAATAACTTTAGCTGCGTGGGATATCAAACTTATTGTTCTGTAATCCTCACATGATGTAGCCTTTGCCTTTTTCGGAATAGGAACTAACACTGACCTTACAAAATCTTCCGGCCAGATTCCTTTCTCATAGATACTACGAATCAGTCCATATAGGGCCTTCTTCCAACATTTTCCTAAACATGTCAACAGTTCTACAGGAATGTTGTCTACACCCACGGCCTTATTTGCTTTCATCTCCTTTAATACCCTTTCTATTTCATCGTCGAGTATGCCTGGACCTAAGCTATTTTCTTCTATGTCATGTTCTTTTTCTATATCTAACCTTGTCGGCCTAAGTTCTCTACCATACAATGTTTCTATATATTCCTTCCATCTCTCTTGGATTTTATCTGGTTCAACTATTATCTTACCCCACTTGTCTTTAATTGTTAGCACAGATCTTGCCTTCTTACTTCCCGATAATAACTTAACCTTGTTGTATAGCGAACCAATTTCACCCTTTCTCTGTAAACTTTCCATATCTTCGCATTGCGTTTTCCACCATTCTTCTTTTGCTTTATTTGTGGCCCTTCTCAATTTATTGTTTAACTCTTTGTACTTCATTTTGCCTAACTCTGTGTTTATATTTTTCCATCTTCTTCTCTAATCCATCTTTGCAATCATCTCATCCGTTACCCATGGTTTCCTTATCCTTTTCCCGTTAACGGTTCCCTTAGTGTCTTTTGCGGCTTTCGAAATCACTGTCTTGATACATTCCCAATTTTCTTCGATAGTACTCAGCTCTTTACCGTCATCCATCATTTTTTCTACAGCCTGTTGATATTCCTTCCTCGTTAATCCATTTAATGCTTCTACATTCCATTTCCTAACCCGCCGCCCTTGCCTTATCTTTGATTGTATATCCTTAACGTGATGGAATGGTTTGTGCGTACTGATGACCCCTAGGACTGTGTAATTACACTTGTGCCTAAGAGAGTCACCCATGTTACACGTAGGTCATCGAATTCACAGTCTGTTGAAAAATGTCCTCCGCTCGCCAAACGCACCTCTCCCTATGCCCGTGGTATTTCTTTTTACTACGTTGATTCCGACATTTTCATAGTTTTGCTTTTTTCTCAATTTCAAGCATTTTTCATCCTATGATAATGTGAACTCGACTCACTGGTCACGGAGCTTTGACGGCGCAATTACTCAATCGAGCAGGTCCTCGAGTTAACATGTTTATATTCTGAATTACGAAATATTCAAGAATTATTCAGAAAAAAACTTTTGAAAATTTAACAGGATGTTTTTAAAAGGTAATGCTTCATGTAGGTAGATCAGACCACAAAGAGAAAATAAGAGAGATAGATTCCAATAGAGACAGATTCAAATACTCATTCTTTCCAAGAACAATCAGAAATCGTAATAGTAAGAAACCAAAGTCACTTTAGAAATATTGAAAGCATTTAATTTACGAGTCGGAACCAAATTAAACATTGCAAAATTATTAGGTGTATCTGTAGGTGCATGTGTATGTTAGTTGGTAGTTTGTGCGTTTGCATATGTGTGGGATGTAAGAGTTTTTGGATGAATGCATACCATGTTTTGTTTGTGGACTATAAATTTTGTGGCTTTTGCATGCGTTTTTTTCTTAATTACGGGTCCTAACACCCCCCGCCACACGCCCTTGCGGCGGCTTGCGTGGTATTAAGTAGATGAGATGTAGAAGAGTATGTACATAATTTTTGACGTCTTCCAAACGTCTCAATGTAATATAGCACTTGAATTCCGCCCAAAATATTTTATCGTCGAAGATTATTTTTTAGCGTAACCTTTATCATACCTTACTTGGGAATCTGCTATTCAATATAGAGAAATAGACTGATTGTTACACATTATTTTTAATTAAAAGTCAATATTCCAATTAACACAATTACTTCTAAAACGGTCACAGTGAACAAGGGGAGGGAACTGGAAGTTGCAGAATAGTGGCTGAGCACGATTTGACTTTCAACACCCGTCATAAATTTATAATGTTGTCGCAGAACACATTCGACGTTTATCGCGTGGGAGATTTATCGTTAGGCAAGTGTCTATTTGAGTTTTCCGAGCATTGTATGACACGGGCGCCCCGGTGCCTTACGTATGAGCACGTGACTCAACAGGAAGAGCTAGAGAGCACTGCTAAGGTGGTCCAGGGCTGTCTCCTCACGTTAAGGATGTATGTACACATGCATAATGCGCATCTCGGTATTTACCAATCGAGAGTGCGGAGGACATAGCAGTAAGAGGGCACATGCGCAACGAGTTCGACCCCTTGACCTTGGGGGTTCTGCCCGGCGATGGGAATTACGTGACTTCCTGAAGAGAAATCGCCATTAAATCGTTAATTCCGACCCCAAAACATTGTAAATCAGCTGCACGTTATATGAGGTTTATAAGGCGTTCATATTAAATTCACATGCAGCAAAGTGAATTCTGAAGTTCATCAATAGATAGTTACACGAGAGTGCAAAACCTTGGCGAATATCAGTTTGAGTTCATAAAGGGTAGTAGAAATTGTGAGGGATGACATCGCATTGAGGAGAATATAGATATAAAAAAACGCATGAACTCATCAGGATGTCTCCGTGTGCTTCGTGGATTTTGAGAAGGCGTTTTTATGTGTATTGCGGACAAAGTTAATTGAGAATACTGCGAAATTTGGGAGAGGACCTGAGGGATGGCTGATTTATTCGAAAGAAATACGTGAACCAAATGGGAAATGGCAAACGGAGGTGAGATGTAGAAAGGAATGTGACAGGGTTGACCGTTATCGACAGATGTTTTTGAACATAAATGCTGAGAAAATGCTAAGGGCTTCATGGGAAGGGATTGATTGACTTTTAGAGCAGGAGAAGACATGATTAAGTCAGTTAGGTTTTCAGATGGCCGAGCAATAGTAGGTCAGACAGCCATTGGGTTTGTAGTTATCGTTGACTGCTTTACAAGAGCAATGCGAGAGGCATGGATTGTATGAACCTCAACAAGAAGAAAATTAAAATAATAAAATGCCCGATAAGTAGATATGCTGTAATAACCATTGCTGTCGGAGCGGATGAAATAGAGCAGGTGCAGCAGTCATTTGTTTGCGCAGTATTCTAGAGGAAAGTGGTCATCGTAGTAGGGTCATTAGGAGAGCGATTGAGAGAGCGAAAGAAGCATGGACGAGAAAGAAGAGAATTGATTACTGAGAAAAGAAATGAAGAAAAGATTGGTAAAGAGTTTAATATGGAGCGTAGCGTTTTATGAATGTGAGACCTGGTCTTTGAGGCAGTAAGAGAAGGAGCGTAGATTAAGGGATCTTTTCAGACCTGAGGGTTTGGCGGTGAAGAATGGTGAACACGAGTTGGGCAGAGAAAAAGACGAACGCCGAGGTTTTGAAGAGAGCGGCGAGGGCGAAGGGAGAGGAGGTTTGCTGGGAGAAATCCAAAAAGGGCAGACAAAGTCGATGGGGGGAAATATTGAGAGGTGTTGTTATGTTGGAGGTCGTGATAAAGGGTAAAACGCTGGGTAAACGGAGTAGAGAAACGATGGAGATTAGGTTTTCTAGATTGAATGAAGCCAGGCAGAAATTAAGAAAAGAATAATGTAAGACAAACCATGGAAAATTTTCGTGATACGTAGAGATCCGTCATGGACCGCAAAAAGTATATTTGTAATATGAACGTAGAATACCTTGAATAAATGAACCGTTCCTTCCTATTCATTTATGAAGCTCAGTCACCTCCGACGGTGTCAGCAACACACACACGACTCCCACGTTCGGCCACAAATTATATCCCTTGAAGAGTCATCTTCAACAAGGAACCAGTGTGGATGTGTGGCATGGAAACCTCTCTTGATCATTTAATTGGTCCATTTATTTTCGAGATTAGTCATGTTGGGCACGTCTTACATTCGATTTCTATATAAGGAACTACGTTTGCTCATATTGGTTTATATCTTTGATATGCGGACGTATCCGTCCTCGCCCTCGTCCACGTGTCGGACGATTACTCGGACACCGTCCGTCTTCTCACTCGCCCTGTTGCATCGAGTGATTAACGGACCCCCGCCGCATATACCTTCCTTCAATTTTACATTTCTACTTCATCTTTATATTTCTTTTTGTGTTAACCGTACGTATTTTTACTTTTTGTATGCTCGTCCAATTTTACATTCTCTCGTGTAGTTTTTAATTTAACTATAACTTGGCCTTTACCTGTCAGATTCATATTACTTTTTAGATTTAGGTGAATCCATATAATTCACACCTTAACTTTTATGTTTCTCTTTCTCACAAACAACACGCAAACTTTTGTTATGTTCTTCTCAATATGTCAATGTAATTATCTTGTGAAAGTGAAAGGACCTGTAAATGTGGGATTCACCCACCGGGACGCTGTTTTTCTGCCCGCCAGGGCTTCCAATGATCTATTTCTGTTACTAGAAGACCAAATACTGTAGTATTGGCCACAGGACGACGTTTGTCCTTTTTCAATCGGCACCTTCTCATGTTAACTGAAAATGGTGGTTAACTTCCACAAGGATGATTCCCTGGGCACGATACGTAGCCGAACATTCTTGTCTACAGACCTATTCCCTTTAAATTCCATCTTCTCTTTTATTATTTTTTTATTATCCTTAGTAAAACCCAATCTTGCGGCAGGGTGAAAGGTCTGATATACATCCGAAGTACAAAATACGTGATGTATTAATACATCTCCAACTGAGGGCTACTTGCAGTATGAATGTAGGTTGGTAGTAATGAAATTCAGGGATCAACGCGAGCGACACACACTCCCAGCGTTGAAATGCATTCAGGTGGAAAGTGAAACCGCTGAATGCGAAAGACACTGTACATATCTAACAACGGACTTTTGTTTTGTTAATCGAAAAAATAAAAAGTTATCAGTATAACTTGTTATTCATTCCCTAGCTATTGCGTATTTTTACCCAAAGGACCGTTGATTTTTTGAAGTGACGGAGCAGGTGGATGGGGTGTGTTGCGAGTCGAGAGCCCGCCTCGAAGAGGAGGAGGGGACGGCGACGGATCCTCTCCTCCCGCCTGGCTTCCCTCTCGCCATGCGAATTTCACCCATCTTAGGAGGAGTGGTGCCACACATATACATTTATTGCATGTGGTGCGGTCGGTCACCCATTGAAGTCTCTACTTGGTGAGGAAGAATCCCCGTCTCCAAATCAGGTGCAGCACGAGTAGCGAGACACCGTGACGTGTTACTGTAGACTGATCATGGTCGTAGAGTAGATATTGGTAATATGTATCGACATATCGTAGTATTTGTTATTTTCCGGCAATGTATTCAAAATATGGGTTTTTTTATAAGCCACAAAATTGAATATTGATTCTGAGATACCGGTTGATAATATTTTTAATCGATTCTTCTGTGGGAACTCCTGCAAAAATTATAACTTCTCCTCAAATGTCTAAGTCCCTACCCTGAATACCAGCGCCAAGGTGTGCGGGAATATTACAACCATAATCTTTTTCATTATAAAGAATTTTTTTATTGAACAAAGTATCACTTATATTGGCAGCGACTGGTTTAACATTCATATGAGGTTGGAATTCATTTTTTACAGACTTGGTGACAATACAACTATGCATGCCAGTTCAATTCTCCCTCCCACTTGCACATGGGAAAATTATGATCTGCTTTTATTTGTTATTGGAAACTTCTGCAACTTCCTACATCCCTATTCTATTCCTCCTCTCCCCTTGTTTGCCCAACATCCCCCCCTCTATCCCAGTCTACAATATCTCACTGCTGATCAATATGCTTTTCCAGCCTTTTTTGAATTTCTCCCAGCAATCTCCTCTTCTAACCAACCCCCCAACCGTCCCTAGAACTTCCACGTTTGTTTTCCGTTCGGTCCATTTTACCTTATCCATCCTTCTCCAAACCCACATTTTAAAAGCCTCCACTCTACGAGATGTACGCTGTAATCTTGCTTCAGTAACCATGTTTTCGGCCCATTAAAAATAACACTCCAAATCAAAGTTCTAACGAGCCTTTTCTTAATATACTTACACAACGACCCTGTCATCAATTCCCTCATCCTTGTGAAAGCTTCTTTGACAAATGCATTTCTTCATATAATGTTCCTATTAATTTGACCAGTTTGGTCCAGAACACTTCAGAGATACGAAAATGTCCCACTTGCTCTAGTATATGAACCCCTATTCTAGTATTTTACTTACCCTATATGTTTCTCAAAAAACGCGTAACCTTTGTTTTGGTTGGATTTATTATGAACCAATACATATTGAATTAACTTTCCAATGCGCTCAGCAATTCTTGCCATCCCTTATCTGGCTGAAAAACTAAAGTTTCATCATCCGGAAACCTAAGCTAGTTTATTAACTCTCTTTCAGTATTTCCCTGTGCCTCTTTTCTCTATAACTGTTTCCTCCTCAAATTCGTTGAATAGAACTGGTGATAATGGATTACCTTGTCTTACTCCTCTTCCTAACACTGCCCATCCGGAATCCCCGTCCCCCTGTCGCATCTGAGCAGTCTGAGACATGTCAGGTCTCGGAACAGTCGCCTATCCCTCGAAACTATTCCAATTTTTTGCGATATATTCAAAAGTTTTCCCAATTCACTCGATCAAAAGCCTTTTCAAAATCTATGAAACAGGAAAATAGGCATTTTCCTCTCGATTAGTAATTCCATCACTACAATGGCGTTACGCGAGCCTCTTCACTTCCTAATCCCAAACTGATCATTTGCTAAGTAATTATTTACCCTACTCTCCATCCTTTTGTTGATGATCCTGAGAGCCACTTTAGCCGCGTGCGAAACCAGATTTATTATTCTGCAGTCCTCACATACTTTTCTATTTTTTGGACTAGGAACTAACACTGATCTGAAAAAGTTTTCCGGCCAGATTTGTCCCTCATAAATGCTTTAACCCATAAACATTTAGCCTCCCACATTTTCCTTAAACTTTGGGTAATTCCTCCGGAATGTTATCCAACCGCATGGGAAATATTAGATTTCAATTCCCTTAATGTCCTTTCTATCTCGCCTACGTGTAAGCAAGCCCAGGTCTTAACTATCCTCATAATTTCTTTACCGTACATTTCTTTTACATATCCCTGCCATCTCTCTTGAATCTTCCCTCTTATATTATTAATTTTTCTGTGTTATCTTTGATTGTTCGCACGGAGTTTTCCTTCTTATTTCCTGAGAATGCTTTCACCTTCCTGTAGAGCACACCAATTTCACCCTTCCTTTGTAAAATTTCCATTTCCTTGCATAGCGTCTTTCCCCACTATTCTTTCGTCCTATTTGTTTTCCGCATCAGATCATTATTTAACTCATTATACTTCCTTCTTTCTAACTCTGTATTTAAATTCTTCCATTTCCTTCTCTTTTCTAACTTCCTAATCATCTCATCCGTAATCCATTGTTTTCTCGTTCTTTTCCTGTTTCCTATTCCTATAGTTTCTTTTGTGGTTTCCGTTACATTCTCATTTTTCCTCTACAATATCTAGCTCCATACTCTCACTTATAATATTATTTAAAGACTGCTGATAATCCTTGTCGTTTCTGTTAATGCTTCCGCATTCCATTTCCTAAACCATCATTCCTGTTTTATCTTTTTCAGTCGAACGCATCTTATTTGATTCATTGTTGCTAAATTAGGGTCGGTGTACACTACAGCTCCCAGGAAACTCGTCGAATTAAGAGTACGGCTGGGGTTGATCTTTCCCATAATATTTATACGGCCGTAGTTACCATTCCTGTTAATTCGTCAAATTAATAACGCTACCAAAAATTTGTTTAACCATAATGTAATCTGCCTGATATCTTCCTGAATCCCCGGGCATCGCTTTTTGTAGTGTATAAACCAAGTGATGGTGATGATTAAACCTCCTGTCCTGCAAAGCTCTATTGCTTTCTCCCCCACGATCATTCCTTGTTCCTAAACCGTATATCCCCCATCTCACCATTATCTCTTCCCTCTCCTACCGTCGGATTCCAATCTCCCCTTACTATCAAATGTTACCTTACAGGAATGTACCCTATTGCATTCTCTAATCGATCATATACCCTAAGATATAACCCTATCGATTTCTTCCTCCTCATAATTGCTTGGTTGCATGTATACCTGGCATCTGAAAAATGACCAGGTTCGTCGGTTCTGCTTTACCTCTACTAGTAATATTCTATCAGTTACTTGCCCTATGTCGACTACGCTTCTCCCCTTTATTCAATATTATGGCAATCCCTCGCTGGTTCTCGTCCTCTCCGCTGCATATTACTTTATAACTATCACTCCAGTAATCCTAGCTATCCTTCCACCTCACCTCGTACATACCTAAAATATCTATACTTCCTCTTTCCATCTATCGCTTTATATTCTCTAATTCTCGTGTCTTCAACATTGCCCTAACATTCCAAGTCTCATTATAAATAATTCGGTGTTTCTATGCTGCTATGTCCCTTCCGCTTTGCTAGAATTTCTGTAGATGACGACCTGCCTCTCCCACTGCCGGGTACGATACATGGCCGATTGGGCCGAGTCCTGTAGTTACCAGGGCTCATTTTCATTATAATATCCGTATAAAAATCACGGGATTAATAATTGAGGTGGTTTTCCTGTGCCTTCCTCAATTGTCTTTTTAACGTGAAACCATCACTCAATGGCCATGCCACTGGGGTCAGACGTATTTGCATCCGCCTCACTGAGGAACAGACATTGCGTGGATGACTTTTCGTCTGACTCCTATTCTTTCACCTGTCTACATGTACATCATATTCAGCTGGTGATGTAGCAAATATAAACCTAGTTGATACTTTGAAGATTTATCTACCAGAAAATTGCTATCATTTGGTCGTTTAGAGGTAAGGGAAAGCAAAGAGCTCAGGCATCTTGGACGGAATGGAAAGAGGCAGGAAGTGAGGGGAGAGAATTAAAGAATGGCTTATAGTTGTATAGAAGGTTTAGGGTGTGTATTATCGTAATAGGAGGGCTAAAATTCTGATAATACATAGTCCCTATGGTCATCAAATGTATTCCTTTACGAATATACTATGATTCTTATTAATAAAGAACTACAATAAATATAGCCATTAAATTGAAATTGGATTAAATGAGCGACTTAACGTGATCACGGCGAGTCTAACAGGAGATGGTTGAGTGTAGCTTGAATGGCTGCCGATGGAATGGTAAGAGGGTGTTGGGGGCAAGGTGATGGCGGCCCTGCACCGGTCGCAGGTGGGGGGTCCGGGGGGGCGGAGGAGATGCAGCAGCTGCAGCAGGAGCACACGCCACGAGAGGGGTTCCCTCCCCACTCCCGGTTGGCGGGCACATATCCCACCAACGGTCTCCGACGACGCTTCACGTCAAACAAAGGCGTCGCACGAGCTGTCAGCAGAAAATAGTTTACCAAACTCACCGTGCGTGCGCTTGGACCGAATTAAGTTCAATCATGTGATACTTTCTCACGATAATTTGAATTTGTCGAATTAGTTACACCATGAAACTCAAGAGCTTCAATGAGATCAGGGATTAAAGCAAAGGTGGACAATAGGCTTGATGGAAAAGTATAGCTAAGTGAAAGCCAGAGTAATATTTTAAGAGAGTAAAACCTCCTCGATCCTGTAGCTCTTTTGGCACTTAAAACAGAAGTTAGAATGTATTCTCGTGGGTATTTAACTGACAATAATATGCACTAAGCACATAATTCATGAAAAACAGGTACAACGGAAAATACAGATTTTAGTAAGCCAGTTTATCCTTTAAGTAACAGTAACACAGGGGTTTGGGAGGCAGTAGTCGAACGTCACGTGTCCCAAATAGCTTTGAAAGCACGATCACGAGTTTCGTCATTTTGCGCGCAAGGAATCCCCCGCGAACATTCTGCTCATTCAAAAGAATCATACAAGTAAAGAGAGAGAGAGTTTGGAGCCAAACATTTTGCTCGGATCAGTTAACGATGAAATGAGTGTTAAGTCCATAAATTGGCCACGGCTCAATAGATACCAAGATATCAACGGGAAATTATACCCGCCCCTTCCTCATTTGCCCAAAATTCTCCCCTCTATCACAGTCTTCAACATCCCGCTGCCGATCAATATACTTTTCATCCATCTTTCCTGTCCCCTTATGATTTATCCCAGCGGTTCCCTCTCCTCCCTCACCACACCTAGCACTTTCTCATTTGTTTTCCTCTCTGACCTTCTCCATTCTTCTCCACACACACACTTCAAAAGTCTCCTACCTACGCCTATCATCCTGCTTCAATTACCATATTTTCCGCTCCGTACATAACTAAGGTCCATATCGTTTTAACAAGTCTTTTCTTAACATCCTTAATCAACGTCCCCGTCATCAACCCCCTCCTCCTTGTGAAATTTTCTTTGCCTAACGCAATTCTTCTCCTTACGTCCCTGTTACTTTGAGCTTTTCGGTACGAAGCACTTCCGAGATACGTGCGCTATTCCACCTACTCTAGCTTTTCCCCGCCTATTTTAACGTTTAACTTAGTCTTTCTCTGTCTGTAAAAATGCATAATCTTTGTTTAATTTACTTTATTTTCATCCCATATCTATCGCACTGAATTTACAATTCACTCAGCAATGCTTGCAACCCCTTAGCTGACTGACAAACTAGAGCCTGATCATCCACAAACCGAATGAAATGTATTGTTCACCGATTTTCCTTCCTATCTCAGTTTTTCCAAAGTCTTTTTAATAATTCCTTTCATATTTACGTTGCAAAGTACTGTTGATAATGGAATTTTCCCCCCCCCAACCTGAAAGTATGAGTATAATGCAAAAATTTGGCAACAGCAAACAAGTAATAGTAATATATTTTTACTTTACAAAGTTTAGATTGAAGTTACAGAAACTGCATTCAGTGAATAGACGCTACGGAATACAGTTTCCGCCGTCGGCCATGATTGCTTACTATTTCAAATCCCTTAAAGTACAATATTGAAAAAATCAACAAATAAATGTGAGAATTGTTGAAACAAAGAATCAGAAATGATAACGAACATTTTATATTTTAAAGGAAAATGTATCCGTCGAACATACACTGGAACAGGAGATGTTCGGATGAGCTCTTTTCCAACTAATGTGGAGGCGAAGAGACTATTTGTTTCAACAATTTAATAATCAGAAAGTGGATGCTATGGAAACAAAATTTACCGATCTTTCGTGCTGCAGATGGGTGGCAGCCTCATCAGTGATAAGCATCAATCTTTGAGAGAATTCCCAAGTGAACGCAACCGTATGTAGTATAACTATGGATTAATAATATCCCTCCATATGTCCATCATCGGTTTATGGTATAATAATTGAGATAGTCTCCGTTGACTTCCCCAATAGTGTTTTTAACGTGAAAGCATCACTCAATGGTAACTCATCCCAGGGGTCAGAGTCCTTTGCAGCTGCCTTAAATTAGAACAATATGCATCTATGATTCCATCCCTTCCCATTCGGATTTGCCTTGATAGCGTCCTCGGTTTTGGGGGCTTTGCTTACGATGTCGCTTGCACCCGATAGCACCTGCTATGTGTTGGAACGGGGTGGGATCTGCCTCCCAGCTTCCAAACCCTGCCTCAGATTGACCTTCCCTTCACCTCGAGAAACAACCCTCCGGTCGAGGGTCATTTAACTTCTAATGTTCACGAACTTTTTTTATCGTCAGATGACGATCATCGCGGATGCCCTACATTTCGGCCAGAATTTTCGGTGGAAAGTATTTTGGTATTCCCAACCGCAACGTGATGATGTTTCACCTAATGATGATGTACTTACATTGATACCGGTCGTATTATTAAATTTTATACTGTGGAAAGTTGCAAATTTTTAATTGATCATCATTTATTCCACCATATCACGCCTGAAACGTCTCTTTTTTAACTTCCTAGATGTCAGCATATCACAAAAAGATAAGTAATTCTACACTTTATAGATATAAAACCAACTCACAAACAACAATACCTCCACTATAATAGTTACAATCCTTTTCATACGCAGACATAGAATCTACAATCATTCCGACTCCTTCGATAAATCCCTCTCAAACCTACACTATAGCCTCTTCGAACGAGAATACCCCTAACACCTATTACACAAAGATTCCAAAAACAAGCGTATACTCTCAAACTTTCCTCCATCACATACACAACCCCTTGTCAGTGTGTACCTAACACTTCCATGGCATGGAATCTCTGTTATCCATTCTAAAATACCTCTACCCCTACCTCAAGAGCCAAAATTCCGCAACTAACCTTTTTCCCAAACCCTCCTTCGTTACATTCAAACACCCCGCTAACCTATTAGATATCCCCAAATCAACTTAACTACTTATAAAATTCCCTCCCCGGCCCCGGCATATAAAACGTTGTTATGATGCACTGACTAGCGTATCCAAAATATCAGATGGGCTGGTCTGGGAACCCCTTGAGGAGCGAAGGTTACATTATAGATTAAACGTCTTGCATTAATTGGAAGGATATCTCTTTAGAAATCTTGTCGAAGTTGTATTATTAGCCCCATCGTATCACGGCAGGTGAGATCGTGTCAGTAAAATTAGAGATATTAAGTGTAGAACAGATAGATTTAAGGTGTCATTTTTCTCGTGAACGATAGGGGAACAGGATAACTATAAGCGATCCCGCTAGGGGGAGAAAGTATTTTGTGTAATCATTCCCTGCCACACATATTAGTTATTAGAAAGGTGCCTTGTAGGGTACTAAAAAAATAAAATATTTAAGAGTATGCGCCTAGCATACAGGATCAATCTAAAAAAACTGACTGCAGAATTGAGCAAGCTACAGATAACGGCTGCAGATTCATCAAAAAATGGTACGAATGAATAAAAAAACCTCAAACATTTGCGTTTAAATTACTTAATCAATGTTTTTTTTCGATATATGTATATATATATATTTGTTTATTATTTTCACACATAGAAATAGACATATAAGGAAAGGGGATAGGAAAACAAATAAAAGACCAACACAGGAAAGGTGGGGAAGGCGGTTTTGAGCAGATCACAAATGTAAAAATATTTCCTTATCCGGGACTTGAACCACGGACCTTCCACTTTCCGGGCGGATGCTCTACCAGTTGAGCTAATAAGGAAACCTGATTTACATTAAGATCTGCGATCTTATAAAGCGCCAAAGTGCTCCGATAGATGTTGGTGGGTGAAACAGCTCCATAACGCCATCTCTCGGGCAACATCTATCGGAGCACTTTGGCGCCTTATAAGATCACAGATCTCAATGTAAATCAGGTTTCCTTATTAGCTCAACTGGTAGAGCATCCACCCGAAAAGTGGAAGGTCCATGGTTCAAATCCCGGATAAGGAAATATTTTGACATTTGTGATCTGCTCAAATCCGCCTTCCCCACCTTTCCTGTGTTGGTCTTTTATGTGTTTTCCTATCCCCTTTCCTTATATGTCTATTTCTATGTGTGAAAATAATATCTGTTTGCCGTATGGCGGGATTTTCAAGTTTGAATATGTATTTATTTATATAAAAAACTTAGACAGTAACACACAGCACAAGAACACATAAAAAGAACACTCACAATAATATCTTGATAATTTCGACGGACTTGAGCTCCGTCTTCTTCGGAAGATAAGATATGAATGTCATATCTTATCTTCCGAAGAAGACGGAGCTCAAGTCCGTCGAAATTATCAAGATATTATTGTGAGTGTTCTTTTTATGTGTTCTCGTGCTGTGTGTTACTGTCTAAGTTTTTTATTCAACACTTCCGTGTTACTTCGAAGAAATCATCTATATTTATTTATATAGATATAGATGACCTCGTCGAAGTAACATGGAAGTGTTGAAAAAAAACTTGGACAGCAATAAACAAAATTAGAACACATAAAAAGAACACTTACACAATAATTTCCACGGAATTTAGCTCTGTCTTCCTTAGAAGAAACGATAGTACTGACACTGATAGATAGATAGATATATACATACACGTACTCATACACATTCTAACACGAAACCCGCCATATGGCGAACAAATATTAATTCACATGGATAAGGGAAAGGGAAGGAACATATAAAAGACAAACAGGTGAGGTGGGGAAGGCGGAATCGATCAGATTACAAGTGCAAAAATATTTCCTTGCCGGGACTTGAACCAGAAATCTTCCTGAGAGCATCGGTCCTACATCCTAAAGGTTTAAGTAGAATCCTTAATATACCTTCCGAGACAAAGAAAATTTTTCAAATGTGCATAATTGATTTAGAAACCCTAGTTTTGTTAACTAGAACACAATTATTGAAAATTAACCCAAGCATCTTAAGGCCTGGGGATGTCACTCTGGTAGTCGGTCGGCACCAGTTGACTATTCAGTGCGAGTACACTCGTAGTGTAGTCAAGTGGTTGTCACCAGCACCGCCGTGAGAGATGATGGGTCACAACAAGCGCCACATAATACTTGGGGGAACAATCGGGAAGTTATTGCGTTAATTTAATCGTGGACTCAAGGAAAAGTTGGGATTTGGAATCTAGAAAATGCGTGCTCACCCTCAGCGCATATGTCTGCGGATGTTTATGTGGATAATACGTACGTACTCTACAGCTTCGTGAAAGTTATTCTTCCAAAACGGTGGCAAGGGAAGGTCGTATTTATCCTCAGTTTTTTTTCCATTGGTTTAGGGGCTGAGAAACGACAACCAATGGAGCCTTTTCTAGTTCGTCCTGGTTCTCACTGGGAGGGAGGCCTCATTTCGGAGGGTGGAGGGGGCGGTTGGAGAGGCGTGCGAGTCGGTCGGCTCTCTCCGGCGCTTATCGCCGCGCGTCTGCGGGGATAAGGATTGAGATGGCGGGTGGAAGGGGGATCGCAGGGCGACGCCAGGGCCGGCGGGGAATGCGGCTAACACTCCCGCCGACCCTTTGGAAGCTTCCTCGTGCGCCTCATGAGTAAGACAGTACGTGTTTCTCACCGGTCCTTTTCTCAAAGGATTCCAAACACTCAACGACTACTGACCAACGCCAAGTAATACGTAGTTCTCCACTTCATTCCCATCGTTCTCTCGAAACTCGAGAGAACTATCCCACTCGAAACCCACTCGATCGCCGCTAATTCATTTATCCATCAGCTGCCAAGGGGTTCCCAACGTACAGGTGTATTAACCCCGCGATAGGTCCGATTTCACTCCTGACAATTTCACTTGATCATCATTGCCCCCCCCCACCAAAGAAAATACGGCATTAATGACAGGCGAAAGTTTATTTCCAAACTCATTGGCATGGGTGGGTAGGCGATCAGTATCCCATGTTTATGTTATTTTCGACGGTCACTGATATGTTACGAGCCAAGGTTGCCAAACTTGTGAATTTACGATTTTCTCTCTGGTTTTCATGTTTTCCAAACCACTTCAGATGAATCTTTCTCTGATGGAACGGCTTGCATCACAGTTCTAATTTTTTCGGGTAATTTCTTGATTGATAGACGAATAGCACTTATTCTAATTCGATTAATGCTGAAATGTTGAAGTTTAACAAGTATCGCGTATTATACGTGCCCACTTATTCCCATCGTTCACACAAAAATCTTCATGGTCTGCAAAAAAGGTATTTTTCACTGCCCTCATCGTGACCCTTTGAAGTGCTTAGCTGGATAGGGAGCATGGTTAGAACTAAAGGGTGATTGGAGTACACGTACCAGACGATGGTGTAGCGATGCGAGGGGAGGAGACGTGGGGCTGGGCGAACGCCTAGGGAGGAAGCACCCTTGTTTTCCTCCCGAATACCAGGGGGTGCATCTCCCTGAGAAATGTTTTCGGGCCTCGGTAACAAACATCTCCCTCACCCGGCGTCAAGCGCCAGCGCCTCTTGTCTTGGAATGGGGTAGGTGCCCCGAATCCCCGGAGACGTTATCATTACCGAAGTGTAGGCAGAGACGTTAAAAATGACCATAATTATAAAGTACTTTAGAAAATGTGTACAGAACTAATCTGATCTATGCCACTGCGCATATTATAATTTTTCTAGGCCTGACACTCTAGCCAAATTACTTCAACTTGGAAATACATTTCTTATGAACAGATGAAAAGTGGAATTCGACGTCTCTCTTGCCAATATCGACTGTGGAATCCCCTCGTGCCGATCCTAACAATGTCATATTTTTGATTTATAAAAGAAAACCGAGTCTTATTATTAAATGCGAAAATGATGATCCATCGAAACGCAGTTGTTGCATTAGGGATGCTATTGGTGCAGTCGCTTTGTTTCCATGACATCCACGATATCAGTCTGACCTCCGCTCTCACCGTTCGAACCGCGGGATCCCACGGCCGGTGGATGCGTTGGCAAATGGCAGGGTGTGGGGTTGGGGCAGCAGGAGCACCTCCTCACCCTTCGTGTCCCTCGACGATGTCCCCCTAGACATTAAACAGTTTGGATTTCCGGAACCGGTAAACCGCATGGATTTTCGGAAGCGGTCTTCGAAGTACTCAGGCCCGGGATCCGATCTCGGTACCCCCAATTAGCAGTCGGGTGCCACCTCACGTCTACTCTTACAGGATTCGTGGGGAACTTGATGTGTGTTAATATCGAGCACTTTAACGCATAAGATATTTCTTCGTTAACGCGATTTCTGATCAAATCTAGTACCATGGTTTCAGATCGATGGCAATGCGGGAGCATATCATTGCTTTCAGGAAAACGAAATTTCGATGTGTCTTTAGTCACGATTTCTACGATACTGCTGATCACCACTCGACGGAGCAAACAAACATATCGAGCACCTGAAATCTTTCGATCAAGCGCGCGTCACTTCTCAGCCATTCCCCATCGAGGTGTAAAACGCAAGTACCTACCTGTGTCCTTGAGGAGAGAGTTTTTTGTTGCATGTTCTTGTGGTAGTGGTATTTTTCCTTCGTACTTTTCATATTCTGGCTTGCGCGTTGTTGGATGGATTTCATACTGCATCCTGGGGTGCAATTACTACCTTGGTCAAAAAGTTCCCGGAATTTATTCAGAAAATTAAAAATACAAGTTTATTCATCTAAATCTATATTGTCCCCTTCAAAGTAATCCCCATCGACTGCAACACACTTATGCCAGCGCTTGATCCAATCCTCGAAACATTTTTTATATTCGGTTTTCGGTATGTCCATCAGTGCTTCCTGCGATTTTTCCATTACTTCCTCTCGGCTGCTAAAACGCGTTCCCCGTAATGGTTTTTTAACTCGATTGAACAGAAAGAAGTCACAGGGAGCCAAATCAGGTGAATTCGGTGGCTGTTGGATGGTATTTGTTGCATTTTTCGTCAAAAAATTACGAATAATGATAGCACTGTGCGACGGTCTTGACGCACTGTGCGACGATTTCTGGTCTCTTTCGGCGAATTGCTTCACGCAAACGTCTCATAACGGCCAAATAATACTCTTTGTTTACTGTCTGGCCTTCTGGCAAAAATTCATGATGCACTACACCGTTGTAATCCATGAAAACCGTCAGCATTGCCTTCTTTTTTGACTGAAAACGACGTGGCACTTTTTTGGTCTCGGCTCATTTGGTGAACGCCATTCACTTGCCTGATGTCTGGATTGCGTGTCGTACTCATAAACCCACGTCTCGTCTCCAGTAATGATCCTTTTGATGAATGTGGGATCGGATTCAGCCTCGCTTATCATGTCTTTTGCGACGTCAACACGGTCTCTTTTTTGCATGAAATTGAGGTCTTTTGGCACCAACTTTGCTGCTACACGACGGAAACCCAAATCATTAACCACAATGTCTTGGGCGGATCCATAGGCAATGTTCAAGTCCTCCGCTATTTCTCTGATGGTTAATTTGCGGTTATTGACCAACATTTCTTTTACTTTATCAATTTTTTCACCGACTTTCGATGTCGATGGTCTGCCACTGCGTTCATCATCTTCGATTGACTCACGACCACTTCTGAACCGCTCGTGCCACTGGTAAACGACCGTTTTTTTTAGAGAATCGTTGCCGAAACACTTTTCCAACATTTCCAACGTCCGTGCGCCACTAAATCCGTTTTTTACGCAAAATTTAATACAAGTTCGTTGTTGCAAATTTAAATCCATTTCTGCAATTGTAAAAAATCGCCAACACACACAGAGATAGATGTACTCTTGGCTACGTAACTTTTGCAAATGTCAAGTTATGACACTAAGATTTAAAGGGAATATCAACAACAGATGTACAAATTTAACAAAAAAAAACAGAACTCAAATCGGAACGATGGGAGCGCCACACGGTGGTTATTCCGGGAACTTTTTGAACAAGGTAGAATTTGTTGCAAATGTATATATTTGCATGCGAGTGGAATGAAGGGATTTTTTCAAGAGTGTATACGCCACTGTGGGGATAGTTTTGCATTTGGTGGAAAATGTATTTTTCACATGGCTTTGTTCCTTTTTACGGGTGGTGACCTAACACCCCCCCTCCACACGACCATGCGCAGCTTGCGGGTTATGATGTAGTTGTAGAAGTAACATTCTGTCGCTTCAGTCTGTATTTCCTCTCTTTCGCTCAAATAATCCATGGTCAGTTTGAGTTTCGCAGACAATGCTAGGGCAGTCCAATGGCAAACGCTTTTCTTTTGGGAAGGAGGAAACGGGCGAGGGGACGGTGTCCACTGCGGAGAGAAAAATAACATTCTTATCGCCCACCCCATCCACCGCGCGGATGAGCGAACCAGACGGCCTGCCACCCCTGAATGCTACCATGGTTTTTGCAGCAACTTGAGATATTTTTCCGACGGCACAGCGATTTACAGAGAAATACAACTTATTACTTTCTGACGTTTTAGGCCAAATATCGCTGTCTTGTAAAGGATGGATCTTGGAATTAAATATTGAGAAAATTTATAGTAATGAATTTTTGGAATAAAAGAAGAGACAAACAAATCTTAAATCATAAAATACGAGATGTGTTCAAAGAG